>JAKUBK010000043.1:0-51992 GCA_030566875.1 Waltiozyma chaumierensis | reverse complement strand
AGTGGTAGTGTAGGCAGCTGGAACTGTTAGCTGGATGGTGGTAGAACCAGTGGCAAATGCACCACCATCAGTAGTGGTAGCAAAGAAAGAGACGACACCAGTACCAACAGATCCTTGGCCATCAGTGTAAGTGGTAGTGTAGGCAGCTGGAACTGTTAGCTGGATGGTGGTAGAACCAGTGGCAAATGCACCACCATCAGTAGTGGTAGCAAAGAAAGAGACAACACCAGTACCAACAGATCCTTGGCCATCAGTGTAAGTGGTAGTGTAGGCAGCTGGAACTGTTAGCTGGATGGTGGTAGAACCAGTGGCAAATGCACCACCATCAGTAGTGGTAGCAAAGAAAGAGACAACACCAGTACCAACAGATCCTTGGCCATCAGTGTAAGTGGTAGTGTAGGCAGCTGGAACTGTTAGCTGGATGGTGGTAGAACCAGTGGCAAATGCACCACCATCAGTAGTGGTAGCAAAGAAAGAGACAACACCAGTACCAACAGATCCTTGGCCATCAGTGTAAGTGGTAGTGTAGGCAGCTGGAACTGTTAGCTGGATGGTGGTAGAACCAGTGGCAAATGCACCACCATCAGTAGTGGTAGCAAAGAAAGAGACGACACCAGTACCAACAGATCCTTGACCATCAGTGTAAGTGGTAGTGTAGGCAGCTGGAACTGTTAGCTGGATGGTGGTAGAACCAGTGGCAAATACACCACCAGTAGTGGTGGTTGAGTAGTAAGAAACAACACCAGTACCAACGGATCCTTGACCGTTAGTGTAAGTGGTAGTGTATGCAGCTGGAACTGTTTGAATGGTGGTAGAAACAGGATTCAAAGTTGTAGCAATTATTGATGATGAACTACATTGACCACCATTTGCATCCAAACTGAGACAACCAAAGGCCAAACCTGTACTGTAGACAGTGCAACCAGTTAAACCACAAATAAATGCATCAATGATGGATGTCACGGCACTGACTAAAGAGCCGGCATAGAAAATATGATGAGCGTGATCTCCACTCTCAATGATATCCCAGTCGAAGGCGAAGTAGTTATTCAAACAGAAGGTAGGGACTTGTACGAGAAAAGTAGCAGAGTTGAAGGTTGCTGAATAGGAAATTAAGAAAGAACCTTGTTGCAAGTTCACTTTACCAGTGAAATCACTAACAGAGGGGCCACCTAAGGTTCCGACTATACCATCAGAATTGGTGAAAACTTTAAAGCCATTGGCATTTGGAGGCGAATCGAACTGGAAGAACCAAGTGAAAGTGAATTTAACAGTGGATGGTCTTAGTGGAAACACGGAGAACGGGGTATATTCGTTTTCAATCAAAACTGCGGCTTTGTAACCTCTGTTGTTTAAAGAACCAGTATAATAGGTGTAAGCACAGATCTCTGTACCAGAAGAAGAGAGACCAATAGCGGTAGCGACAGTGGAAATTCCAGAGATTGCACTAGGGTTAGCCTGGGAAAAAACAGCAAGAGCATTGAACAACAACACAAGGGCTGCAAAAATGGAGTTCTTAAATAAAACCATGGTGAAAAACTGATAAGAGGACTAGCTCAACAGAATCTTAGAATGGGTTGGAAATCGGAACTCAGTCGGGGTGTTTAGTTAATAGATATTTTAATGTGTTCGAGAGAAAGTGTTAAAAAAGTTGATGAAAAGTAGTTAGATAGAAATCATAGAAAGTGTGTAATCTGAAAGAAAGTGGATTTCTCAGAGTATTTAATCTCTTGGTCAACTTGGTCCACCTATACGCCAACCATCCTTCACTCTTAGTACAAGAGCATATATTTGAATTTTATGTACTAGGTGTTCTTCCTTTGATCAGCAGCTTCAATAGAGCTAGATACAAGCTTATGAGACGCCATAAGACTCAGATATACGGATTATTCTGAATCCAGGTCTTCGATACGTATATTTGAATTTCATGTACTAGGTGGTTTTCTTTAAGAGTAGCGGCAGCTTCAATATAGCCAGCTATAGGCTATAATCTTTTGAGACATTAACCCATTGTGCGCAAGAATTAAATTTTCGGCTTTTGTCAATTAACAGACCTTGAATCGCGAAAGTCGGGAATAATGTGAAACTTGCTGGACAAGTAATAGACAAATTTCATAAAATGGACAAAGGACAAATTAGCATACCTGCATTGAACGAACTAGGGTTGAACTTTTGAAGCATACATACTTGGTTGAAGAATCAGTACTGGACAAGATGGCATTGTCTTTCCTCCAGGCTGGAGTACACTGTACACTGATTACATTCAATTTCAGAGATTCATTATAATTTATTTTTTGGAACTTGTAAAAATGTAAAGAAACAACTTGTCATTCCATAAATCTAAGAAATCAGTGATCAGCCTTTGTTAAACCATAATCATCTGTAACCTGTTTTAAGTTGACAGTTTTTTCCACCATTCTTTGTTTTTTTTTCACCTGTGTGTGTGTGTGTGTGTACGCGAATTTCGGATAAAAACTAACCTAGTAATTTGACACAACTGGAGTCTGGCCCTTGGGCCTAGCTTGTCGCTAATAGATACGTTTAAATCGGGATTCCAGATATACCCTATAGCTTTTTCGAAGCAGTTAAACTCTGGGCTGTTTTGAAATATATAGAAATTGAATCTAGCTAGTTGATTGGACATGTATACATAGAAATTTATAAATTATGTAATATAGGGGCCTATATAATATTATAATTTATTTTATAGATATCCCCTTTCAGATCAGAATCATCAGGATTCATGGATATATAAGGCTGCATAGATTCAAGCGTACTATATAGAATTACCCGCCATCATATATTTATCGATCATGTGTAATTTATTTGAAATATGATCTTATAACGTACTAGAAATTGAAAACCACCGACCAGCCCTCCACTAGAGTTGGCTTATAGCTTCTTTATGATCGCCATGCCTTAAAATAGGTCTTTGAAATACCAAAGATTTTCTTAAGTTTTCTCCCTTACACAGCCCTTTCTGTTTTAAGACTCTTTGCTTGAATCGACTCTCGAGGTATAATGTATTAAGTTTTAAGTCTTTAAGACACTGTGCTTGCGCTTTAGCATCGTCTTAAAATATATATAGGCGTAAATATATTATATAATTAGCTTATACTTGGAATTGGGATCCATGACTTCTTGCGCACTCCGGGACCAGGTTATTAGGTACTAGGTACTAGGTACCAGGCGTATCACATCCAATTGGAATTTGGCACGTACTGCAAAAATAGAATTTCATATGTCAAGAGTTAGCTGGAGAGCTTTGATGATCAATTTTTTATTTGAAATGCAAAGACATGCAGATATTCCAAAAAAAAAATAAAAAATTGATCGATTTTTGGGACATAATTTTTATTGACATCCACACTATACCCATAGATAACACAGCGCTTAATTATAATGTATATATCGAGTAATAAACGATATTTGATTAGATTATACACCTATCTTTCTTGTTTAGAGCCAAGGAATTTTTTCACAGTCAATGAGCTCCTTAACCAATTTTTATAGATATATCTCTGAACATTTAGAGTTTGGGTCCTTCAACAGCACAAACATAGTTTTGCAGGTGATTCTTGAAGAACTTCGCTATTTTTTTTTTTTCAAATCCCGCTTTCAAAATGGAAGACTGAAAGTTTTGGGAAGAAAGTTTTGAACTTTATGGTTAATTAGATCTAGTAAGTGTGCACTGTGTAGAGTTTTGAGAACCTAATTTGGAATTGATCTGAAATTGGTTCCCCGAGTTTTAGCTAGGCAGGGTCCATGGTATGCAACGTTAGATGGCCTAAATTACGCTCTGCATTTCAAAATAGTGGGGAAGAATGGCAAGAAATCAGAAAAACCTGTTCATTTTCCAAACTATGTGGGTCAGGACTCAATGCATAAATACCGGCAACAAAGACCACAATTATTAAAAATTCGTCATCTAATTTTTGTTGTCCCTATTAGGCTGATTTGCTCAATTAGATATAGGTTTTGTCAAGTGAATTTACTGTAGTGGCTAGTTTGTTTTGTCTTTTTCTTGATGAAAGTTTCAAATTTAGAACATAACTTATCATGTTATATCGAAAGGGCAAGAACAACAGGTACAAGTGTCACTGTTATGAAGTAGATCAAATTCTCCGAACTATATTGACTAGTATTATCAAATTTCAAAATTTTATCCTACATGTCCCGATTGCTCAAAATGTATAAAGTAAATTTGTATGGCAACTTACAACTAGAAGCAATATTTGATCATGGATCGTATCCGCGAATTTCGAAATGTATATATGCAAACGTATGTCCATGAACAGCTTGGTTAACTTGGAAGTTGGAAGCTTTGGTGCTCGACCCTCGTTGTACTAATTCTTCGTAAAGTAATGCCAAGTAGTGGGACGTGTACCTTATGGTAGTATATCTTAGTCCTTATGTAGTATGTACTAGGCAACAGTTAGTTGTAATGAGGTTAAAAAGAGCCGAAGTATAAGTTTTAACTGATGAAAGGATTTGGAAGATGAAACCTAGTATCGACATAGAATTATTAGAGGAATGCTCCATGGGTAATATGAAATAACAAATGAGTTGAGAATTGAGATCGGGTCGATACCTAATGATGGATCTGTTACCTGTAGAGGGAATATGTTTGAACTTTGGGTACATATCCTTGGTCCTCTTCAATCTATCTTCATAGATATTGAGTCTTGACAGTTTTGTACAGAGAAGTCTAAAAATTCCACTTTCACAAAGAATCAAGATACAGCAGGTTTGGAACTTTGGTCGTCTGAATGATCTGATACGATAATTTAAGATCCTCGGTTCATATGATTTGTTAGCTCAAACAGATCTGAATTGAATTCAATTTAGTACAGTAACGAAAATTCGTTGAGTATATAATTCATACCTATATACATCAAATTAACCACCAATTATCAATATATATATATTATCTAACAAAATCGATTTTAGAAATAAATGGTAGCTATCATTTACACTAGAATTGCCTAGATATAGTTAACCAAAACAATATAATGATAATAATAATATTTTAATATATAGCCGTGAATTAATACATACATAAAAATACATACTCTCTCATCGACAAAGATTCTCATTAACCAGGTAGATTCTAGAACACTCTCTGAACATTCATAACACCATTATCCAATCTTTCCTTAATCCTTCTCTGAACATCAGCTCTAGTCTGAACTTTCTTATTAATAAGATCCAATTTCAAAGAGACCAAAAACTTATCCTGATCATCAAATGTTTGTTTCGTCTTTATCAATTCCTTACTTGATTCAATCATGATGAAATCATCTTGAGCTTGAGATCTTGATTCAACCATACGAATCATATCTTCACCATTTGTTTTCTCCTTAGCAGCCTTCAACTTGATTAGACCTGTTTCGATAGTATGGATTTGATCCTTAATGCTGGCATGTTTACGACGTAATGCTTCTCTTTGAAGTGTTGATTCGTATGATAGGCTCATTTGATCAATGATAATCTTTGATGTATCGGATTCAGACTCAGAGGATTCATCAGAAGGATTGATAGTCTTCAAAGAAGCAGTGATACGATCGTTTAATGATGGAATCTTACGTGATAGAGATTCAGATAATTGAGATTGCAAATTCAAAACGGTTTCAAGATCAGTTTTTAATCCCTTAATGTTCTCAACCCTGCTTAACAATTGTGATTGTTTGGTCAGCAAGGTAGTGTATTGATCCAATCTCCAGGATTTGTTAGCCAACTTCTTCACTGGTGTGAAGTCCAACTCGAATTCTTTCTGCTGCTGCTGTTGTTGCAGTTGTTTTATCTCTTCATCTTGAGACGTCGTAGATTCTTCTTCATCCGATTGATCTTCATCCCAGTTCATGTGGCCTTCAATAAAGCCACGTAGGTTTTCACAGTTCTCTAATAAGATATTCAATTCAGCGTCAGTATCATAAACCATCATATTGATTTCTTCCCAAGCTGGATCTTGACCGTCGGTTGAAGTCTTTGGATATTCAACTTTGTCTAATTGAACATATGGTGAGACTTCAGGAGCTGCGGCTGGGATAGCTGGTCTCGTTGGGATTTCCAAATGACGGTATGGTTTGACTGGTTTGATTGGTTTGGATTGAGTTGGTGATTTAGGCTGAACCTGTTCTTTGTCTTCGTCGTCTGAGTCAATGGTTTTCTGGATCGATGGTTTTGTTGGCGATGATGTTGGTCCACTTGTTAAAGTTGAGCGTTGCTTTAATTGAGGAACCAACGGTGGTGACTGTGGTGGAGATGATTGTTCCTTAGATTCCGGAAGTTTTTGTTCCGCATTTTCTTCAGCGTCTTGAACTTCTTTTGGTTGCTCAGTGGTTTCAACAGTATTGGAAATTTTAGTGGTTTCACTACCTTCAGCATCTTCAGAAACATGCAACTTATGGTCTTGTTTTTCTTCTTCCTCTTCTTCATGTTCAGAGTCTTCATTGGTTTCTGATTCTTCACTTTCAGTCTCTGTCTCATCCCCTTCATCACCGTTTTCTATATCATTTTCTTGATCTTTCTTGAAGAATCCAGGTTTGAAAGGAGAGGTAGTATCAGTAGGAGTACCAAACAAACCACCACCACTTGTAGAAGTAGCAGTGGATGTTGATCCAAATAAACCAGTATTACTATTGGGTGGGACAGGAGCACCGAATGGCGTGACCTTTGAACCGAACAAACCACCAGAAGTGGAAGATTCAAAAAGTGGTTTATTTTCAGAGGCTTTTTCAATAACCTTTTCTTGTTCTTCTTGTTCTTCTTGTTCTTCTTCTGGCTCTTTCACAGGTTCGACAGGTTTCTTCGAAAAGTTGGCAAATGCTAATGGCTTGGATTCTGGTTGAGAGGAGGTAGAATTGCCAAATAAACCACCACCGCTAACATTTGCAAATGGAGATGGCTTTGTATCAGATGTCTCGCTTTCTTTTTTACCAAGGCCAAATAACCCACCTTGTGTAGTTGTGGAAGAATTACCAAAAGACCCAAATGGAGAGTCAGACTTCTTTTCAGTAACAGAGTCTTTACTGCCAGCACCTAAGTTCAAGGAACCAAAAGGTGAAGCAACATTTTCATCAGTTGGCTTGGACAATACTGAAGGATTATTGAATGATGAAAAGGCACCAAATGGAGAATCAGAAGCAACTTTAGTAGTGGCACCGAATGATGAAGACTTAGAATCTTCTGATTTTTCTGTGGATTTAGCAAAAGCAGAAAACGGAGAAGATTCGTTGACAGCAGAAGAACCAAAGGTAGATTTTGTCTCATCAGACTTAGCGGCAAACGCACTGAATGGAGAAGATGTGGTAGTAGTAGATGAATTGGATGTATCTTTACCAAATGAGGCGAATGGACTACTCGATGAATCCTTCTTAGTACCATCTGTGGAGGAGCCACTGCCAAAGATAGATTTAGACTCACCACCGGAGCTGGATTTCGCTAAGTTAACAAATGGTGAAGAGTTGTCGTTTGAAGAAGCAGAAGCCCCAAATGAAGTGGAGCCAAAAATAGGTTTGGAAATGGAAGATTGTCCAAAAGTACTGGAACCGAATGAGGAAGCTGTACTGGTAGTAGCTGGTTTCCCAAATGATGATTGTCCAAATCCTGAACCTGAAGTAGACGAAGATTGACCAAATGTCGTTGAACCAAATGCGGCGGTAGATGTATTTGTTGAGGATTGTTGACCAAAAGTACTAGAGCCAAAACCAGAAGTAGACTTTCCAAAAGTGGTTGAACCGAAAGCAGAAGCAGCATTGGAAGTGATACTTTGTCCACCAAATGTAGAAGAACCAAATCCCGAAGAACCAAATCCACTTGCAGGCTTTTGTTCTTGTGGAGCAGTGGTTGAAGCAACTGTACCGAAAGGGTTTGAAGCTGTGGCAAATGGGTTAGGTTGTGTTTGCTCGTTCTCTGTAGAAGCCTGTTCAGTTGAGGTAGTAGTAGCAATAGTAGCAGTAGCAGTAGCAGTAGCTCTTTGCTTTTCCAATTGGGCAAGAACGGTACTCTCAGACCAATGTCCATCCTTAACGCCATCAACATCGTACACAAACCATGCATTCAATCTGTAATCATCATCAAGACACCAAACGATAGGCAACCAATCCACTTCGCCTAACCCTTGAGCAACCTCCAAGATCTTTGTATCTTGCTTGCCAAAGGATATGGCAAAGCCTAAAGGATTCAAAGCGACCTCAGACATAGGTATAGCAGCACGAACATTATCCTCTGGAATGAGAACTTCGTCTGAATCGGTAACCGTTGTGAATTCAGTGGAGGTTGACGAAGCAAACAAGTGTAATTTTGAGGATCCCAGTGGAATGGTGCTTTGGTACGTAGTTGTTGGACGAACAGTGTAGAATTCTTCAGGGGTGATATCGTATGATTCAGACCATTCGTTATTGGCGGTGTTGATTTGGAAATAACGAGCTTCATACGATGGTTCATAATCGTCGTTGTCTTCGCCTTCTTGTGGTGCATCTGGTTGAACACCGAAACCGACTAGTAGTTTTGTCTGGCCAATTGCATTAATTGATAAAGGTATATTGCTTCCTTCTGTGAATTCGTCTAAAGTTGGAATGGTGGACAACTGCTTTCCTGATAAGTCGACTTTCTTGATCGAACAATCTTCACAGACAACAAACACAGCTTCTTCAACATCAGAGACATCGAAGTTAACAACAGAGCCGTCGACAATCCTGGATGATTCACCAGAGGGCAAACTGACCACAGATAAAGACCCATTGCAATCCAAAACGATCAATTTGGATCCATCTAATTTCAAACTGATCATATGACCAACGTCAGAATCTAATGTGATGGTTCTTTCTTCAGCTGGAGGTTTGTCCTTTGAGAGCTTCAGAACATGGATCTGCCTCCCCTCAGCATAGAAACACCATCTTTCACAAGAGGATACAATCACACTTTCAACATCGTTGCCAACTTTAATCTCATCACCTTGATTAATACAGCCAGAATCAGAATTCTCCACGGCCTTCTGAAGAGAAGCCAACGAGCCATAAGCCAACGAGCCAGGCAACAATAGGAAATAAAGAGACAACGACTGAGCAATTGCAAGTCTTTGTGATCTTCTGTTGTTCGAGATGTATCTGATGTCAGAACTAGAAGATGATTCATTGAGTGTTAAGGTAGGTCCTAATGATTTGAAACCGTATGTTTCGGAATATGTGGAGGCCAATTCCTCAGATGATAAGGTGGCCATTGTGAGCTGGTCCGCGTCGATCAGAAGGAGAGATTATATTAGATTAACAAAATCAAAACAATTAAAGAATTAAGAGAGAATAAAAAAACACACACTTAATCTAAAGATTTTTGTATAGTTAATTGTTTTTTTTTGGTTTGAATTTTTCTGACGGTAAAATCCAAGCCCAAAATTACCCGGGCTGCTGTACCTCGGCCGGGTAAACTGATCCAGACCTTTTCCCGCCTGGATTTCAACCCTTAAACTACACAAATTAAACATAATATGATACAACAAACAAGACAGAGGCCATAATAAATATACAACTCACCTCCAAGCAGGCCTACTATTAAGGGAAGATGATCCATTCCCAGTATTCAAATTCCCACTGACAGTTCTTGACCTGGTCATCCCATTTCTTATGGTAGAATCATGATCAATAGAGTTGAATTTCATGGTTTGCGATTTCTTCATACCACCAGAAAAAGAAGAAGAGGAAGAAGAAGAAGAAGAGTTATACGAATCCAAGCCGACTTTCAATGATTTGGATTTCCTCATCCCAATTGTAGATTTCAATTCACTGCTAATTGGAATGGAATGGTCAGTCACGGATGACGACAGGCCACCTTTGAATGATCTGGATTTGGAAAGACTTGCCACTGTTGGCTTGGTAAGATTGCTGAGCGTGGATGAAATTGAATGTGTTGAAGAAGAAGAAGACGTTGGTATTGTGGATGATGATACCGCAGAGGTATGTGTTGCATTTATGGATCGTGTGGATTTGGATTTAGGCAAAGTTCCCCCATTTCCTAACAATGAACGTTGTTGGGAAAGTGTAGCCTTTGTAGGTATAGGGTTTGTAGAGGCAGCAGTTGAAGGAGTAGCACCTGTGTTTGTGGAATGATTGACTC
Organism: Waltiozyma chaumierensis; assembly: GCA_030566875.1. Taxonomy (NCBI): domain Eukaryota; kingdom Fungi; phylum Ascomycota; class Saccharomycetes; order Phaffomycetales; family Wickerhamomycetaceae; genus Waltiozyma; species Waltiozyma chaumierensis. The sequence continues at coordinate 41,879 of JAKUBK010000043.1, read as the reverse complement.
TTTGCTCGTTGTAGACTTGATTTAGGTTGTTCCTTGATGATGGCTTTCTTAGCATGGGCTGTAGTGTCTCTATACTGGACCCTTGAGCTTTTGACATTGCTGAAAACGTAGGTCTTGCAAAACTAAAAGTGCTTACCAATGGAGATGTTCTAGTAGGTTGATGATGCTTCTGATTAGCGTTACCCACATTCGATGTCGGTATTCTTGGGATCGTGAACCCGTCAGATGTTGTAGTGCTATGATGGTTATTGTTGTTGTTATTATAATTATTATTATCATTATTATTATCATTATTTGTGGCAGTGGGGTCAAAGAATTTTGAGCCAGCTAGGGGAGAGCTTCCGGGTGATCTGATACTCAGAGGAACTATGAGTTCATGTAAAGTGGAAGCTCTTCTTGATGAGTTTCTTCTTGATCTTGACAGTGCCTTTCTCTGAGATAAGGCTCTCTGTAAAGAGGTTTGAGATAACGACGACTGTGATAACGACGAGGAGGGCCTTGAAGAACTGGCTGATATTTGTCCCACATTTGAAGGAACTTGTGAAGTACGCCGTCTTTTCAAATCTTGGTCATTTGTAGTTGTCATTCCTCCAACCGGATGATGGTGCTGATGAAGATGATGATGCTCTTGAGGATATGTCTCGGAAGTTGGTTGGATGCTCTTTTCATACAGAATCTGAAGACTGTGATCACTGTCCGTCATACTGACATCATGATTAGCACTATGTGTGCTTGATGTTATACTGGAATCTTCATCGTTGTCGGAGTTCATGTTCACACCGATTTGTGCATTGATCATTGATTGATATTGGTTGATTTGAGTTTGGACATGGTTGCTAGTTGCTTCAAAACCAGATGAAGTACTTGGTCTACTCGCGGCATAGTGTTGGTCTATCGAGGGAAGGTTGCTAGTAAATCCACTCTGTCCATTTCTTAAGGAATCAGCCTCCTTGTTCTCTCTCTCCCTTTGTCTCTGTTGTCCCAACAGTAAGAGCTTTTCCTTTGTACGGGATTCTAACTCTGTGAGAACTTTGTTTGACAGTTTGCGTGAATAAGTCTCTTCAAGATTGGACGTCGTTGTCTTATAAGTAGTAGCGGTAGAGACATACGATTGCGGTGCTGAATAACCAGAAGATGAAGAATCAGAAGAAGAAGCGGTTGGTGTGGTATGTGATTGATTCAGAGATTGCTGAAGATGCTGTAAGTTACTCAAGTAACTATTTTGAAACCCAGACATCTGTGTATATCAAGTCTGAAATTGGTAGTACAGTAGTCAAATTGGTTTATAACTTGATCACAATGAGGCCTGGAATGACTTCTGTGTTGATAAAATTTAATAGAAAGGATTATAAATTGACCACAGAGGTTTCCCTGAGCCAATTAAGAGCCTGATCAATGCGAGTATATGGGTATTAGTGCTGTGAAAAGAATCACCGTTATTTATTTGGTCTTTGAAAAGGCTTTGAAGGTTGGACTTTGATACATTCCCCTTGAGCACTTACCTTACTTCCTATAATCCTTTCAATTTACCTTTAGAACCTGCATCTGATCCCACCAAAAGTTAAAGATCTGCACATACTTGCGCGAAATTTATGAGATCTATGGTCACCCGATTCGGCATTTTCAAAACAATAATAAATATATACTTAGCATTCATATTTCCCGTCAACAATTGGCAGTTAATCTTGACACAATCTTTAGGCTGAGCAGTGAGCACACTGAGCAGTTCCTGAACAGATCACGTTGTTAAATACCAGGGCAACAGTATTTATGTGTTTCGCGCATTCTATGTAAATTCCATCTAATAATTTCTGAGAAAAACAGAAATCACACAAAACGTCTCAAAGGGTAAAGGTGAAATGTTCAAGCATTCAATCCATAATTAGTTATCTAGCATAACCTGATAAGACGATTTCCGCAATAAACAACTGGGAATAAGCCATACTAATTAAACACACAATCCACACATAGCACCATTGTATATACACGCTACCTACCACTCATAATCTAACTTATTTACATTCAGCACGTTTAGTACAGATTTCAAATTTAGCCAATCTACTGATCTATCATTTGCCTCTTTCATTTCCATTGATTGTTTTCATCGTATATCTGAAGCAAGAGTAATAGAGATCAAATTTTTATCAATATTTTTTTTTCTGAAAGTCAAGTTATCTTCATTATATCAACAAATGAGCTCAGTATTACCTTTATCCTTCTCCTGGGGGTTCAATCCTAAACTAGAACCTGAAGAAAAGAAAGAAAAAGAAAATCAAGCAACACCAACACCAGAATCACAGGAGACTAAACCTTTAGTATCCAACTACTCCTCTACCAATCTCCGCTCTTCAGCAACCACTCCTTCTTTCAACAGTTCTAAAAGAAGATACCAAGATGATTCAGAACAAGAACAAATCACAAATAACTACACCACCATTTCAACCCCTAGAAAATACGCAACTAATAACGGGATAAGGAAACCAACCAAGATCATCCCGAATAAATCTTTGTCTTCTGTTAAGAAATCGAGATCTTTCAACAAAATTCAAGGTCAACAACTTCCTCCTAGTCGTTTAATCGAATCCCTGGATCAGAAATCCCTTCAAACTCTATTGAACAACCTTATCAACATACATCCAGAGATCACAGACTCTCTCTACAAATGCTCACCACGTCCAACCGTATCTGTATGTATCGATATCCTTCAACTAAAGGTCGAACTCATATTATCACAGTTACCATACAAAGTGGACGTTGGTTCGGAATACGCTTATCTTAGAGTGAAACCATACATCGATGACTTTTTACACGCTTTGAGCGATTACACTTTAAACTTCCTCACACCAGTGGAGACTACCCCAGCTAACTCTTTGGAGTTTTTGGATCAAGCCACTGCCTTATTGCATAAATTACCTACTTTTAACAAGTCATCAAACAATTATTTTAGTGATATGGCATATGAGCAGCTAGGTCATACCTGGTTGGACTCTTTAAAGGAGTTTATCAAAAGTGCAGATGAAGATGGATCTGGGATTTATGTCTTGATCAATCAAGGCTGGGAGGCAAGATTACGTGGTCATTGTGAAGGGTCCAAGGGAAGATTGGCAAACGTTAGCGAATGGTTTAGTAATGAAGTTAGAGCACTTCAAGATTCTCCTGCCAAGAGATTCAACTTCTCCATAGGCAATAGTCCAATTATTAGAGGGTTTCAAGGTAATGGAGATCTGCTTCAAGGCCATAGTTTTAGATGATTTTTTTTTCCTCTTCTACGAAGATAGATTAGATATGATACATTAAATCTAGAATTTTCCCAAATAAATATTAGCATGATTTTTTAGAGAGTTTTTCTTTCTTAAATAAGTGTAATTAGCAAGTTGTACAGAGTTTTTCTGGAGAACATCTTTTAGAATTAGTTTAACTTATACCGATTGATCCTTTTATATTATATGTACATATCCATCTATTCTTTTCTTAGACATCTGAACTCCTATCTTTTTAATTCTTAACCTCCCAGATATCCTCACTACTCCCCTTTCCTCTCAATTCCTGCAAGGAATCTCTATGAAACTCTCTGATTTTCTCTGGATCAGAATTGAACAAACAGAATTTAAACTTGGCGAATTCCTTAACACAGTCATTCATTTGACCATATCTGTAATAATTACGTAGTTGACCACCCACTGAGTAACATGATGTCAGTTGATCAAATGCCTCTGTACAGGACATTGTAGACTAATTAGTTATGTTAGTATCAATCTAGTAACTGAAAGAGTTCGGATTGAGAATCAGTATGACTTACAGGGAAATCACTAAGGGAGGCATCTGCCCTTTGTTCGGATTCTGGTTTTGTTATTGATGTAGTGGCCATATTTAAGGTTTCAAGTGGAATAGGACGTGGTGTTGACACAGAATGATACACTGGTGTAATATATCTTAGCTAGTGTAGTGAGTTTCATTTTAATGTGAAGATGCTTTGAATCGCTTTTCCACAAGTGTGATCGCAAGTTCCGGTAAAATCACGTTGTGCAGTGAACCTCGGTTCTTGATGGAATTGTAAATCAAATACGAATAAACTGTTAAAAATGATCTATTCTATCTGGATATACTACAATAAAAGCCATTAAAAGAAACCAGACTCACTGAGCAGGTAATGAAAAGATCATTACAATTACTTCAACAAACCGTAAAAATGACAACACCGCAATCGAAATTCCCAAAATACAAACCAGATTCCGAATGGCGTACGATTCTCACACCAACTCAATTCGCCATCCTTCGTGAAAAGGCAACTGAAAGACCATACACCGAACCTCATTCTTCTTCCCAAAATAAAGCACCAGGTACTTATAATTGTGCAGCATGTGATACACCTTTATACAAGTCCAGCACGAAGTTCGAATCGGGTTGTGGATGGCCTAGTTTTTATGAAGCTTTACCTGGTGCTTTGGTTCTTTATGAAGATAAATCTCATGGGATGGAAAGAGTTGAGATGTGTTGTTCTGGTTGCGATGGTCATTTAGGACATATTTTCAAAGGTGAAGGGTATAAAAATCCTGTTGATGAAAGACATTGCGTCAATAGTATTTCTTTGAAGTTTGTTGAGGAGCCTGAATTGGGACGCACTGATTAGCTCAATGTATCAGGTATGTCCAGTTACGTGTGGGATCTTAGGTATCAGAGCCATTCGATTAAATACACATATTCTATACGGTGTATATCCAATTCTCTCACCTTCACTGAGTTCTCCATCTCAAAGTTTACCACCAGGAGTACTATTCCCCGTACTAGAACTACCTGAATCGCCCAAGCTTTCAGCGCGTTGTCTTAACATTATAGCAGGATGTTCACCCTTCTCTCTCAACTCTTTGAATACCAGGACTGGTTTTTCATCTAGATCTAAGATACGTTCTTTATCACCGTAACAAATGACCAAAGCGTAGTTTCTCCAATCGGCGGTTGTCAACTTATGTCTCTTCATAGCGGCTTGAAGAATCTTAGAGCATGGATCTTCTGTTGAAGCACGGAGTTGCTTCAATGGCTCAGTTAGGGGTTTCTTGGATGTAGAAGATGGGATAGCTGTGTTTGGTATTAATGTCGAAGGTGTGGTTGGTGAGGATGTTGTGCTTGATGGTGTAAACACTTGAGACTGTCTGTTTCCATTGCTGTTCACAGTTGCTGATGACTGTTTTTTGGACACACTTGGTTTTCTTAATACACCAGTGGTTATAGTGGCACTTAGAGGTGAGTTGCTGGAATCTTTTGGTCTTGAAGGGGCTGTTAGTACCTGTCTGACAGGCGCTGAATTTCCTGTGTCGATTACTTGGGTCTTCGATTTTTGTGAAGCTGTGGCTACCGAGTTGATCCCTTTGATCAGTTCAGCCTTAACAACTTTCAATTCATCAATCACCTCATTGTATCTGATTTGTAAAACTTCTGTCATTTTCACATTCAATGCATCTACTATATGCTTGGTAATATCCAGCTCTTCTTGGCCACAGTACCTATTCTCGTTCAACAACCTATTGATCTCCAACTTGACCTGAATTCTCTCGCTTATACTTAGTCCCATTTCCTCGTAGTGTGTGTCTGTTAGGTATGGCAAAGTCTCACCGGTTATCGCATTTTCTCTAAAGCAATTGAGAACGTTTACACTCAAACTTAACGAATGCAACCAACGATTGATGTCGCTGGTAGACCATTCGATGAATTTGGAGTTATCCGGAGAAATATCAGTGTCGTCTAAGGAAGAAGTTGACGTGGAGTTTGTTGGAAGTTTGGGTACTGGAGACATTGGTGGGTTGAAAGTTAGAGCAGTAGAGTAATCATCGTCTTCCTCTGTTGATGAGTGGGTCGGAATTGCAGTCATATTAGTTTATTGAATAATTGTTATCTAAAAAGGGGGGAGGGGGGGAAGATGGTTTTATCTGTATGTTTATCCAAGTTGAAAGCAATCTAATCGAGACGTTTATGATACTCCTATTGGTGGTATGTTTATGATTATCTGGTCTCCAAAGTATAATAACAACAAATCGATTAGAATTAAAGATGGAAAATAAGTGGTTCCAATTAGTTTCCAAAGAGAATGTCAAATATCAACAGGATCTAAAGTATAAAGTCCAGAGCTTAGTGTATCCAAAGTTCAAAGTTCAAAATCCGAAGTCTAGAATCCAGGCTTAGGCATCTTGTTCAAGTCGCAGGATCCAGGTTCTAGCCATACATTCCGAACTTGGTGTGTTTCAAATCGTTTCAAGTTACAACTTTCAAATTTTCACTCACGTGACTAGATTCAGGGCACAGACTGCACAAAATCCTTCAGAATAGGAAGTTTCCTTAAACATTTTTTTTGTTGGACAATAATTTTGCACATGGAACAAGTTTATCCGATTTGCGCGCGCACTAACTGCATATACCCAAAATTATGAACAAGCTTCCCCAACTATTATTTAGCTGCAGCAGTGCTTGATGCGGTTGGGCTTTGTCATTTGGTGAGATGAGATGTTTAACACATGAGATAAATCTATTTAATAGTCCAACTCTTTTATACTTGGGAAAATTACGCTGGGATTGAAGCTAGACATTCATTTAAACCACTTCAAGTACATATCAAAAGGATTATTCCACAGAAATTAACTACGAGAGAACAATCATCAAACGAGCTTTGTGTCAAATTGCCGCCTGACTTCCTTTTATATTCAACATCACTTCAGTTTGTACTAGTGTGTTCCATACCTTTATCACAATAATACTATTAACCTCACAAACGTTTCAAGAGCCTATAGTAAAAGATGTCTTTCTTCTTCAACTGGCTTGATTTGGAGTACACAGATATCAAAAGCAAACTGAGCCACATATTAAACCAAGTTTCCACTAACTTATCTTCAACATCGCCATCCAACTCAAAGAACTTGACCGAAGGCGTACCCTTACCACAAAAGATTAAGCTTCAACAGCTGTCATTTGGAGAAACAGCACCTCATTTCGAGATCTTAGACGTGCCTGAATTAACACCCAACAAATTCAAAGGATTGTTTAGATTTACATATGATGGTCAATTAACACTAACTATCAATGCAGAAATTGAGATAAACGCCTTGAATTTGATCCCCTTTGATAACTTCACCAAACCACACTTTGTATTGAGTGGTAAATCAACGATTCTACCTGTTGATTTTGAAATCAAGGATTTGAAAATCGATGCTTTGATAACAGTGGTGTACGTTAAAGGCGATGAAGAGTTGATTGTTGTTTTCAATGAGGATCCACTGATCGATTTGAATCTCAAAACCAGTATCGATGAGCTGATCGATGAGGATTTGTTTGAAAGCATCAAACAGGATGCTTTGTTGTTTGCTAAGGAGATCATTAAGGATGATTTGCCAAAGTACCTCCGGGATGCTCATAAGTTTAAGGACTTGGGGTTTGATCAGGGTCTTTTGACATCTGAGTTGAACAAGTTTCAAGCATTAAATGATCTTGAAGATGACGAGAAGAATCAACATGGAACTATGGCGAGAGCTATTGATGTTTCGTTCACAAACTTCGATACTCTTTCACTTTCTCCACTTGGTTTGCAGGACGTTTATCAAAGAAACTACCTGGCCAATTGCAATGACTCTCCATCAGATTCTATGAGATCAGGGATAGATGGCAAGAAATATACGAGAAGAAAGATTAAGATGTCAAGTTTACGTAAAGGCTCACCAACAACACCCACACAAAGTGCATTATGTTCACCGGCTTTGTCCCTTTCCAATTCCGTTGATAATTCAGTTTTTCAATCGTCCACTTCCTCTGTAAAGGATCTAGGCAGTCAGAAAGACACTGAAACTTCATCAATCGTTCCTCTTCCTCAATACACTCAAAACACAGATAAGGTTACCATAGGTGATAACACTTTAGTTACCAAGACTCCACCTCCTCCATCCATATCAAACTATTCCTTAAATTCATCAATCCATTCTTCACCTTCAAGACCAAATTCCAAATCTCAACCATCAACACCAAAGCCAACCGCATCTTTACATTCTCTAGCAATGACAATGACAAGTAGCTCTCCATATTCGATGTCAGTTGCAAGCTCTCCTATATTAAACGCACAGAATGCGACCAATCACATCGATAAGGGTATCCACGAGGGGGAGCTGACTCCGATTCAAAAATATCCTACTAATCAGTTTTACACTCACAGCTTCACTTCAAACTCCCAACTACAGGCAATGATCGACCCGTACGAAAACCTCCTCCATCCAAAGGACCTGGACTTGGGCAAAGACAGTGATTCCGAAACCGAATACACAGAGGATGAAGATGATTCTGAAAACGAATTCTTGGACTCAGAAAATGAGATTCAACCAGACGACAACGAATACAATGACGCATACTCTGTCATCTCAGGCTTAACCTCTTCTATCGATCTACCTATGAATGATCTCACTTCTAATCAAACGATTGGAAGCTCACCGACTAAGAAAGTCAAAAGAAAAAGGTCTTATAAGACTGCTAGGGAAAATATCAAAGGGTTTAGAAGTAGAGTTGCTAGTAGTAATTACATCAACCTGGGTGAGTTTAGGGCGTTTCTTTCTCATGATAAGAAGAAGCAGAGTGGTAATAGTATCAGTAAGGAGATCTGAGGAGGCCATGAGTTTTTGTACTGCAATAACTGTTTTGAAATTTAATGACTAATTTAAAAGACAAGAATCCAATTTGAATCAATCTTACTGTATTTATATAAAAACCATAGAACTAACCATGCATTGAACTTCATATAGTTTAAATAGTAAATATAGTTTTTGGTTCTTTTTTCGTATTAACGACAATTCAATCTAACATAATTACATCTTCAGAATCATCAGCAGGATTGGCCTTACTTTGGTCATCAATAGTATCAAAATGGTCAAAATCCAAATCTTCCATAAGATCATCATTATCGTTCTCTTTCTCTTCATCAAGATCAATAGGGTTAGAGAAATCATTAAGTTGGAAATCTTGGTTCATGGTACTTCCTGGAGACAAGCCATTATGATCATCATCATCATTGTCATTTATCGGCTGTAGAGGATCTATTGTGAACTCTTTGCTAGTTGTCGTCGTTGGTTGTTGTTTAATCTCTGTTTCTTTTGATATCAAGGTTTGTTCTTGCTTAACTGTACTCGATGGGTCTGGTTTGGTATCTATTTCCAGCTCGGTCTTTATCTGTGTGAGTTTTTCCTCTTTGGCGTTTGGCTCTTCTTTGATATTTTCTGGCTTGATCTCCTTTTCTTCAACATCACTTTCAAATCCATCACTATCGACTTCTCCTTCCAATCCTGAATTTTGTTGTTGTAAAATCAACTTCATAGCCATTTCTAATTTCCTTTCAAGATCATACTTGACGTCTTGTTCTTCTTCATCCCCCAAAACTTCACCAGATTCTTTAACATAAACTTGGTTGAGAATCCAGGACTCTTTAAGAGCTCGACTGATGCCTAAGAGTTCTTCAATCATTCTAATGATCGCAATCGCGTTATGTTCCATCTGTAGAGCTTCAGATGCCTGAGATTCCACAGTGAAGGAGGAATTGTTGTTGACATTGAACTCTTGATTCATTTGTGGTGATAAGATGGATTGGAATCTCGTCATGATCATGGAGGTATGTGTTGCAAGTTTGTCTGTGGTTATTGTTAGTATAACTTGATCAAATATTGTCTGATAAATTTGAACGACGTACCTTGGAAAGACTTGGTTTTTTGATGATTCATATTTATAAAGAGTATCGCTGTAATCCTTTGATACTGGGTTGAAGGATGATTTGAATTGCTCACAAATAGAGGATGACTTCATCAAGTTGAATTGTTTATACTTGAAGTCCTTTTCTGCTAACATCTTTCTCAACAAATTCTAAACTCACGTGGACAGCTGATCGGTTTAATTCCGGTCGCTTGCAGATACTCTGCATCCTGCATATGCAACACGAAAATCCACCCTCTCCATTTGAAAGGATCATATGATAAAGGATTGAAGAACCTTAATGATGTTGTTTCCAAAACGAACTTATTCAAACAGTTGTCATTGCCTGGATCAGATAAAGAAAGAGACTCTGAAATTGAATATACTATGTTGATACTAAACCAAATCAAAGAGATGATACAATGAGTTAGAAGAATAAAGCCATTCAAATTAAATAGGAAATATATACACAGTACAAATAGCTTAATATCTTCTACTTCGAACCATCAACAACATTCAACTGTTCAACGAAATCAACAGTGTCTTTAACAAAGGCGCCAAACTCGTCATAATTCATATCTTTGTCAGGATCACCAATCATCAAAATCTCCGTAGTTCTTCCACCAAACTCACCACCTTCCAAGACAGAATATTCAATCTTTCTACCATTAGCAAGTTTGAAATCCAACTTGGTACGATAAACCATCGACACATAATTATAAACAACAGGGTCTGTGACACCAGGTAATTTAATCTCTAAAGAGTCAGGGATCTTGATAGCTGAGCCTTGTTGGAAATCCAAATTGAACTTACTTAAGAAGGTCTTGATCCCCGGTTGGTCAGCCAACCAATCCTCGTCAGCTTTCCATGATTCTGAATCATAATTCTTGGTCAATCTTTGAGTGATTGATTTGACGAATTTCAAATCGGTTGGTTTAGATGGTAAAGTTACGATGGAATGCTGTTCGTTTAAAGCGATGAAAGATTGTAAGGATTTCTTGTCTGCTTGTTGAGCTTCATTGATTTCAAACCAGAATTCAATAGGTGGGTACTTAGTTGGGTCGACTTTAGTGCCTGATGAGGAGGATGTGGAATGGAATGGTGATGGTACAAGTTTCAATTGGGCATGGTAGGAATGGTAGTCAACATCGCCTTCTGGTTCTTCTCCTTCTGGTAAGTCCAATGGGAATCCAAGAACTTTTCTATGGGCATATGGGATCTCTGTGTTCATGATGTATTTCGGAGTCTTGTTAGTGAGGGAATCAGATGGTTTAGTTTTAGTTTGGCTTGTTGTAGAGGCGTCATACAATAAGTTACCGAACTGGACTAAGGTGACACTTATCTGGTTTTGTTCTGGGAAAGCTGATATGCTGTTCATTTCAGAATGTAATTGTTTCAAATTGATTTCCTTTTCAAGGTCGATTTTCTCAGATTCGATAGCCTTTAATGTTGTTGGATCTCTGCGAATTGGTTGTTTCAATTGGAGCCATTCCTTGGCTCTAAGATTCCATGGGACTGTGGCGTCAGTCATCGTTGTTGGGAAGTATTTGTATTGCTCCTGATTGTGATACTTCTCGTTGATATGGATGTTTGTGGTGGTGAAATGTTGTTCATAGTGCAAAGACCAGACGATCAATCTTAATGCGGTTAAAAGCTTTCTTCTTGCAAGGAAGAACAAGGTGTAGTTGTGAAGTATATTGAAAGTGGAATCTGTAGCTGCTGGGCTGGTAGATATTTCAAAGAACACACCAGATAATTTCTGAATTTCTTCCAAAGGTAACACCTGATTATTCTTCCTCATTAATTCTTCAACCAGAGATAAGTCGATCTCATTAGCCTGCACATTCTTCAGTAAGTCCTCAATGGTAATCTCAATGTATTGAATGTATGGTTGAGGGGCGTGCACAATGATCTGATTACTGTTCAGCGCCACAGAAATCTTAACGTTTGCACGCAGCCATTCGTTCACGACATTCTGTGATAAGACTAAGAATAACTGTCTCTTTGTAAGATGGAAGACTCTCTGCATGACCATGTCATCAATTGGATTGATAGAATCGGACTGTTTCAAGCCCCATATTCTCTTCATGATGAATTCAATGGTTTGATACTTCTTAGTATTTCTGGCAACTGGCTTACTATTGAATAAACAATATTCCTTCAATTGGGCAGCCATGAACCCTCTTGATAATTCAGTTTCAATCTGTTCATATCTCTTTTTGGAAATCTCAACCTTAGCAGGTTTTATCGTTTGTATGTTTTGCAAGATATCTTCAAGTGTGGCGGTTTTGGACTTTGCAGATAATCTTTTGATGCTATCTGTTAAATCCAAATCTCCCTTGGTGATCTTAGTACTGGCCAATGATTTTGAAATTGGTGATATGTGGCCAGCTGTGGTGGTAATAGTAGGCGTAGTAATTTTGGATGGTTTTTCAAAGACGTGTTTCTTGTTACTCACAAGTGGTCTTTTTCTACTGATAAGTCTGGATTGATGAGCGTTCAAAATGACAATTGGTTGCTTCTTTGCTATTGCCTTCTTACTCTTAGTCTGTGATGCAGGGATCGGTTCAACAGATATGGATTCCTGCTCAGATTGTGGAATATGCGAATCAAGTAGTGAATTAGCATTTGGGCTCGAGACATTTGAAGATGTCCCTTCTTTTGGGGATTTAGAATCATATTCTAAGGTCTTTAGAGTTGTGGCAGAAGAGGTGACATCGGCTGTAATAGATGTAGTAGTTGAGTTGATTGAACAAGCAGGAGATTGTGCGTCCTTCACAGCAGGCGTTTCCTGGAACAATCTAGATGATGTCTGAAACAGTCTCTTTGACAATAAATTTCTGGAAATCATGATGCAAAAACAGAAAAGAACTTAAAACAGAAGAAACACTTCAATTGGTTGTTGTTCTTCAATCAGATGTGTTTGATCAATCTCCTAATTAACCGCCGCAGTTAAGATGAAAGATTTTTTTGCGAAGAAGGAGAATTTGGCCCCTAACAATATCGTCCAAGTTTGTCTATCAATTCTAACAAGAAATGGTCTATCGCCTCTTTGGTATTTGATCAAGTGCCAATAGGTCAAATCGGAAAAGTGCTTGGTTTTCGATTGATAAGTTGTTAAAGGTAAATATCTCCCTGTCAGATGATAAATATTCATATAATAGTCACAGGGTAGCTTGACTTTGTTCTTATACCAAGCTCAATTAAACAATCACGTGACCACCAGTTAAGAAATCTCACATTTTCCCCCGATTTTCTTTAAAAAAAACCCCAAAATGCTACATGAAAGTTAAACAGTCTGGTAGTACACAAGTTCTCCCACCAAATCAACAAACTAGTTGTCAAAGAATCCGCTCAGAAGTCAGTAGCAGATCAAACTCAATTTCATCACCACATACAGACACAATCATGAGATCTACTCTTATAAATCTTGCCAAGGCCACTACTCGTTCCCGTCCTTTGAAGGATCAACAACCCTTACTTCCACCATTAGCTCTTTACCGTCGTATTCTTCGTGCTCATCGTTTCTTACCACCAGCCCAACAAGAACTTGGCAACTTGTACGTGAAGGAAGAGTTTAAGGCTCATAAATCTACTGATAATCCATTGTACATTGTCGGTTTCCTAACAAGTTGGCAGGAGTATCTAAACTTGATCAGTAATGGTCAATGGAGAGAAGGTACTTTGACCAATGGACAATTAGATAAGATGAGTCCAGAACAGGTTAACCAGTTGTATGAATTGATGAAGGAAACTCAACGTTATCACTCTGGTGAAGTTTCCGAAGATGAAGTCACTAAAAAGTCCAGTGATTAATCAGGTATACTCAGATCCAGTTAGAGGTATAGTTGTCTGCTTGTATATTCTCGTTGTAAATAAATAAATAATATTTGATATGGACTTCATGATGCCGATTTTGGGGGGTTTAGTCCAAAGGGTCAAATACCTTCCATTTGGTCTCATGTACTAAACCCTATTATCATCACCTACATATCATATCATATCATATCATATCATATCATATCATATCATATCATATTATTGATTACTGTAGGAAACTCATATATCAATGCATTTCAAATTATTTTTGATTAGTGAATTCCTGCTTTTAACTTTGTGGCTTCCAAGGAAAATCCCTTAAATCCTATGAAATATAATGGATTAGTCTCAAATATATTAAAATTAAGCGCCATGATTATGAAGGATAAGTTATAGATAACATTAAATATTATTATGGATCTGGTTAAGGATTCAAAAGAGAAGATTGTGCCATCTATCAGATCAATTGGCTCTTTTCATTTCCACATCATATAGTCTAGGTGAACATTAATCTTCCTCTAAATGTCAACCTCAACAATACTCAAACAAGTCTGTCTCTACTTACTATACAATCAATATTTTTTTCAGATCCGATCACTAGCTGCCGCCCAATTTGCAACTAATGATCATTCGCCATTCAAAGGTTCTCAACTTAATCATGACGACGCTGATTACTCCCAATCAATGAGAGATTCTCAAGTCCCTGTTCAGGAAATCACAGAAGTCGATCCCGGTACTGAAAAAGTTGTAGATTATGACACAGAAGCAGCACTGAATCAGGTGGTTTCTGTGAATAGCTTTGATGCTCGACAAGATTTAGAAATTCAAGGCCATGATGATGAAGAATTACAACATTATGGTTTTGATTTGGTAATATCAGGTCAAGAACCAGAAATTGTCTTTGATCCTGAAGAGGAAGAAGTCTATTTCTCAGAATTACAATTGGAACCTTTTGATTCTCTAGACGAGGATCAATTACAAGATCTTGTGTCAGATCCTCATTTTGACCATGGTGATGTTTCCAATTTTATTATCACTGAAGAACCGCTGGTTTTAGAGGACATTTTAGAAGAAATAAATTCACGACCGGATCAATTGCATGCTTATAAATTCATCAAAAAGAGACAATATATGCAATCTTACGAATTGGATGATTTAGATTTTAAGGATATGAATGATGTTCCAACAAATGATATTGATTGGGAAGATCTGTACGTTGATGATGATTTCAAACGGGCTGAATTTGTTGAACAACAAGGCGTGCAAGGTACTGATGGGGGATACAGTGAGGGTGATTCTGAAGAATATCACGCTACAGATGAACTGTCTAAGGAAGACTATGATTTATGGGAAGATAGTACTGACTCTGACCTTTTAAATGAAATAGATGGTACTTATGATTACGAATCAATAGAAAAGAATATTGATTCTGAAGAGGTTGATGATGATGACTCTGAATACTATGAGAAATCTGATGCTGATTTTGAAGAAGATAATGATGTTGATGAAACAGACGACACAATCACTTTTGAAGAATTTTTAGCCAAACCTCCGATTCAAAGGACGGAATCTCTTAATGAATACCAAGAGTTGTTCCAGCCTTTACAAAATGAATATGAAGAATTAGATGATGAAGACTTGTACGAGATAGATGAATCTGAAGATAAGGATGAAATTCCTACTGATCGATTCCAAAGAAGAGGTTTTGAAAATCTTGGTCAATCAGAATATTTCAATGACAGTTTTATTGACTGTGGAAATTCAACAAGAGGACCTAATATCAGATTTCCTTATGTCACTCTTACAGAAGATGATGCTAACGAATTTAGACCAAAACTCGAGACATTGTTAAACGGTACTTGGTTCCATAAACATAACTATCATCGCCTAATCCAAGAAGGAGCGGGTATTGACACGGTATTTGCGGAGATTAATGATATACTCCCAATGTTCTTCGAGCCATGTTTGAAGTATGAATTTTCAAAACTCAACAGTTCAGAAGATGAGGGCGTTTATAAAGATACTATTTCAATCCAGTTTAATCAATATGCTAATAAATCCAAGTCTGAAATGTTAGCCTATTTCAAACCGTCCAAATTACATTTATCAGAACCAGTAATTTATGATATCGAGAACGTACCTAAGGAGAATTATCACGAGATCCGAAGACTCTTCAATAACGTATTCTATGACGTTTATTTGAAAGATTCGACTGGAGGACTTGTCAATCATTTACAAGTAGGTTATTCATCTGTGTTGATGTATCGACATGTTGAAGATGTATGGTTGTTTGGGTTCATGGTTAATGCTGATTACACTCATGACTCAGATTCTTTGGAAAGACAAGCAACTGAGAAATGTGCTTATGCTATCACAAGGTTTTTAGCTAATGACCCAGTTGGTTTCATGTATTTGGGCAAAGCATCTGCACATTAACGGGGATATGAACTGGTTAATAGTACGTTACAGCAATCTTTTCAATCAACTCATTGACATACTAGCTCAATCATATATATATATTAGGACTACTAATTATAAATCAAAAAAAGAAAAGAAAAATACACATACTGAAACTTGAAACAAACAAAAAAACCTATGATGTTAAAGTCCTAAAACCTAATCATCATCTTCAAACATAGCATCCAAGTAAACACTAGGAATGTTTCTATTGGTTCTATTAGTTCCTCTAGTCTGGGATCTATCAGGTGATTGTAACAATGATCCGGAATCCAAACTGGCGTCTCTTCTATGGTTGTTCATTCTTTGAGGAGCAAAGGAACTACCTTGTGGAGATGAGAATTGAGAATTCGAATCATTGCCACCGTTATTAAAGGCACTCAGATTAGAAAAGATTCTTGAATTACGCGTGGCAGCAGAAACAACTGAGTTGGAAACGTTATTAGAGGAGTTTGGATGAACCTGAGATAAGTTTCCAATGGAAGGTTGAGATTTCAATTGCATGACTTCGGCAGTTGGAGAGACAAACATGGATTTTCTCTTCATGTTGGTAGATGATTGGTTTTCTAAAGTGGAATAGAATCCTTCTGGAGCCTTCAGGTATGCATCACTGACGTTTGTAACAGAATCGTTGTAGTCCGACTTATCGTACAGTTGTGGATATCTTGGTTCGTCAGAGCCAGAATCACTGGTATCACTTTTAGAAGTGGTAGTTTGGAATGGGTTTAAAATCTTATCCGTGGAACGTTGATACTGATGACCTCTGGAAGGCAGAGGGATGAAACTTTCTTGTGAATCAGAATCAAAAGCAATGGAGTTCCTGGTGTTTTTAGCAGCAGAGATTCTTCTTACAAGCAGGAAGAAGAGGAAGCATAACAACACAAACCCAGCAATGGATCCAACGACAATGAAAACTGTTCCTGAAGGAACACTAGATCTCCAAATGTTAGGGTTTTCAGCTGCACTAGGTGGTGTGATTGTAGGTGCGACCCAGTTTTGAGAAGTTGATGTAGCTGTGATCTTTGGTAAGTTTAATGTTGGCATGCCAGTGGCGGTGGTGGTGGCGGCAGTATTGGTAGTAGAAGCTGCAGTGGTGGAAGTGGATGTTGGTGTTGTTAATGTTGGAAGGGTGGAGCCATCTCTAGCTTGTAAACGTTCTAACGTTTGAGTGATTCTGGTTAGGGTTGACATGTTACTGTGGATGTTTGAATAGGAAGTTAATCTTAAGTATGAATGTTCGTATAGTAGTTGCAAAAATCTTTCGAGATAAAGAGTATAGTCTAGAACTGAAGATTTGGTTTTGTGTAAAACTTAATAACTTCCAAACTTGGATAAACGGGTAAATTATTAAAAGGTTTATTGGAAATGTAAAGTAGGCTTGATTGAATGAACGTCGATTTAATCAGTTGCTTTTGTGGCAGAATTCACTTGAAGGGAATGACACGATGCTAAAGAGTGTGTAGTTTTGTTCTATGTTTGTTTTCGATTATAGTTCTTGTAATCAGACTATTAGAACTGAAAACGTTATGAGTTTCTGGAGAAGATGATGATGGGTCTTTGGAATTCCGTTCTTGGTGAAACAGGTCTATTTGAGAGTTTTAATTTCTTCCTACGCAATATGCAGAGATTTTTCTTTGTTGTTGTATAATTTAATTAGGTTCAAAGGGGCTAGGCCGCTAGCTGGCCCACGGCCCACGGCCCACGGCCCACTGCTATGTGTTGTATTTCTTTTGCTTTTTT
Organism: Waltiozyma chaumierensis; assembly: GCA_030566875.1. NCBI lineage: Eukaryota > Fungi > Ascomycota > Saccharomycetes > Phaffomycetales > Wickerhamomycetaceae > Waltiozyma > Waltiozyma chaumierensis. Next base: position 24,158 of record JAKUBK010000043.1, on the reverse strand, counting down.
TAGATCGGCGAAAATATATATAACCTTTCCTGCACGCCCGTAATCGCGATTGAACGTGTACTTCAGCTTTCTCAAATTGGATTGCGAATATTTCCAGATATGGCAACTGCTAAGATCTGGAATCTTGTGGCTGTAACACGTGACTGACACATAGACTCTAATTATTATACGAATATTATACTACACAACCTACCTTATCAACTATTATACACAAAATTAGACTAATATGGTCGAGTGAGATCACTTCCAATTGACAGCCTCATCAACAGCATTATTATCACCGAATGGATCATTAATATCGGAATTCACCTGTTTCTGTTGTTGTTGCTTCTGAGGAACAGAAGGAGCTGCTCTCATTGGACTAACTACAACATCACTAACTACTGATTCTTCATCGGAGGACGAAGTGTATGGTCTTTCATCGTCTTCGTCTGAATTGAAATAATCGTCATCTGAATTGTAATCATTTCCAGAGGAAGAACTATTTTGTTTCTCAGAATACAACTGTAAGGCGGAGACTAATTCTTCATTAGCATGAATCAATGACCCTAAGAATTCTTCCGAATCGACTAATTGCAAATATCTCAAGATCTTTCTCCGTATGATTCTTGCCTTTTCGAAATTATCTTGGGTTTTCTTATCAGTTGATGGTGCTTGGTTTGCAGATAAGGTGTGCAATGAATTTGTGAGGTTGATAGAAGATGTTGTCGATTCTGAAATTAAAAGCTTGATACGTGGTGCTTCTTTGGTAAGGTTAATCACTGGGATTTTGTACTTTCTGTTCAAGTCGGCGTTTGATCTTGGTCCGGTGTAATTATCTTCGTTATCATCATGGATAGCTTCGTCGTTCATGAAGTCGATATCGTTTTGTCTGGCACGACTGGCCTCTTTAATCTTTTGATAATCAGGTATACGCTTTTTTAACTGTGAAATGCCTTCATAATACTTCTTCCCTTGGAACTGCTCATACCATAAGCTTGCCAACTTGATAACTTTGAGACGAACAGACTTGTCTAATTCGACATTGACAGCCATGTCCCTTAAGACCTGTAATAACTTCCTATCGTTGTATATCTCGGTCATATCTCTTCCACCATTGACAATTACAGCATTCAATAAGTCCAGGGCTTTCAATTGCTCCTTCTTGACCCCATATTTCAGTTTCTTTCTGATGGCTCTAGCTGCTTCTATTGGACCCGAGTATTGAAGTTTGATAATATTAAGAAGTGAAGGTAGTTCCACTTCTGGGTCTAATTGTGGGGTTTGGATGATATTGTTGATGGTATCTGTGATGGCTGTGTGTGGATGGTCTGTGAATACACCCATTGTTGTTTCAAATGATTTTTCTGATGTGAATGTTGATTGATAATATTTATAACAACAGTTAATGGTCTTTCAAAAAAGCAATGTTGTTGTCGAGGATAAACTGTTCGCCACCAACGGATGTGGTGGTGTCTCTTACTGACAAAATGTCAAAGCGATCATATGGGCAATTCGCGGCCAGATTATGCACATACTAAACAAACCCACCAGTCACGTGAGCTAAAACTACAAGCTTTTTTCAATTCAATCCACCTAGTACTACTTGGTTGTACCATTACTTACACATTTTCTGGCAGAAATTTGAAACAGAAATACTAACTAAAACTCCGTTGAAAATATTCTTATTAGATTTATAACTACTGCAATTCTGTCACCCGGATTTAAACACATCAAAAAATATCAAACTCCACTGCGTCCTCACCATTGCTTACAAAGCAAATGAATTGTGGCTGCTGATCTAGCCGGCGCGCTTACGAATTGGCTGTACAGTGTACACTCAGGGATGGCAAAATGGTTGAAACTTGATATAAAATAAACATGATCTAGTTTACAGTTACTTATATTCCTTTGAAACCCTGTTTTACTGAGTTTTATGGAAGCATTCTATATTGTCCTTTTCCTGTTTCTAACATATCTTCTTCTCTCACGTCTAAACAATAACAACAAAACTCCTTCCAAAATGGTCTCCAAAGAAATCCTAACCAAAGTTCAAACCTTAATTAAAACTTCTCATATCTTTGTTGCTTCTAAATCATACTGTCCTTACTGTAATTCTACATTATCTACGTTAAATGGACTAGGTGTTCAACCTACTGTTATTCAATTGAATCAAGTTGAAGATGGTGATGAGATTCAAGATGCTTTATGGGAAATCACTGGACAAAGAACTGTTCCAAATGTTTTCATTGATGGTAAACATATTGGTGGGAATTCTGATTTACAAGCTTTGAAGAGTTCTGGAGAATTACAAAGAATTTTGAAGTTGTAATTGAAAGTTCATAGTATAAATGTCGAGTCTTTTACATATAATTTATCAATTTTTTTTTTTTAATACATAAACTATATTAAATTTAATAAAACTAATACACACGTGTGATATACAAGATTTACCAGCATCTTTAAACTTTATATCTAGGATTCGAACCATCAGATCCATATATATAAATCTTAGACAAAGTCTGGTTCCAATAAACCCAACTTCTCCATTCTAACCTTAACAGCGTTTCTATGACCATCCAAACCTTCAACCTTGGCAATAGTCATCACAGCCCTACCGATATTCTTCAACCCTTCAGGGGTGACGTCTTGAGAAGTAATGAATTTCTGGAAAGTAGCGGTATTAACACCGGAGTACATACGAGCATAACCATAAGTTGGTAAAGTATGGTTTGTCCCTGAAGAGTAATCCCCTAAGGATTCTGGAGAATAAGCACCGACGAAAATGGACCCAGCATGATCGATATCCTTAACAAAAGAAGCAGCATTGTTGATCTGTAAGATCAAATGTTCAGGAGCATACTCATTGGACAATTCAATGGCCTTTTCATACGACTCAACAAGAATCGTGGTGGAATGCTTAATACATTCCCTAACGATATCCACACGAGGCAAAGCCAACGCCTGTCTCTCAACAGCTTCTTCAATCTGAGCCAATTTTCCCTGACTCAAGGCAACACCGATCAAGATCACTTGTGAATCAACACCATGCTCAGCCTGAGATAACAGATCCGAAGCGACGAAATCAGCATCACTGTCTTCATCAGCAATCACAAGAACCTCACTTGGCCCAGCTGGCATGTCAATTGAACATAGCGCAGTAGTGTCGTTCTGGATGTACATCTTAGCAGCAGTGACGAATTGATTCCCTGGGCCTAAAATCTTGTCCACTTTAGGAATGGAATCAGTACCATAGGCCATAGCAGCAACGGCTTGAGCACCACCGGCAAGAACAATCATCTTAGCTCCGACTTTGTGAGCAACGTAAGCAACTTCTGGAGAAATAGTACCGTCTTTACGTGGTGGGGTAGCAATCACGATATTGGAACATCCAGCAACGGTTGCTGGAACACCTAACATGATAGCTGTGGATGGTAAGATAGCAGTACCACCTGGGACATAAAGACCAACTGAAGTGATTGGACGAGCGAATCTAGAACAGACAACACCTGGTTGGGTTTCCACTGATAAAGTCTCGGTTTGGGATTGAGCAGAATGGAATTTAGAAACGTTGGAGATTGATAAATCGATGGCTTCTTTCATTTCTTCAGAGATATCATACAAAGATGGTGGGAATGGGGCGTTAATCACTGGAGATTGTAATGTGACACCGTCGAATTTGGCAGTTAATGATAACAAAGCAGCATCACCTTCTTTACGAACTGAGTCGATGATTGGTTGAACAAGCTTCATAATGTCAGAGGTCTTTTGAACTGGTCTGTTTAAGGCTGCTGTGATTTGGTCAGAAGTGGCAGTTGAGGCGTCAATCACTTGCATTTTAATACTTTGGTCTTCAACAACAGCAGAAGTCTCCTTTTCCTTTGGTTGTTCCTTTGCTTGTTCGACTGGTTTGATGAACTTTGGTTTGGCATCACCTTGTCTTCTGGTGATCTTCAAACCCTTCAAGTCCAAATTTCTCTCGACATCAGCCAAAGAAACACCGTTTTTAACACAACGGGCCAAAGCGAAATACAACAAATCGGCACATTCCCAAGCAATTTCATCCTTAGTTTCAGCCTCAGCCAATTCTTCAGCTTCTTCCTTGATCTTAGCTTGCAACAAAGCTTCATCGGTAAATAGCCTCTTGGTGTATGAACCTTCAGGAGCATTAACCAGACGGTCTTTCAAGGTAGCTTCTAAACGAGTTAACCCGTTCAAATCACCGAAACAAGAATCAGTCTTCAAGTGGCAAAATCCAACCCCGGATTGTCTAACCACGAATTTCAGACAATCACCATCACAGTCAACATTAATGGAGATCAACTCCTGAGTGTCACCACTGGTAGCTCCCTTGAACCATAAGCCATGTCTACGGGATTGATAGACACCAGCCTTGTTGGCAATAGCAGCCTTGATGGATTCCTTCGAAGAATAGACCAGGCCGAGTGATTGGCCATTGATATCGTTGACTAAGGTTGTGTATAACCCATCTTGACGATCGGTGGATAAACGAGGGAACAACAAATCAGCAACGTTCAATTTATAGCCAGTAGAAGAAGAAGAAGAAGAAGAAGAAGAAGAAGTAGTGCTGGTGGTGGTATCAGCTTCAGTGGTTAAGTAATTAGAGGAAATAATCAAACTGATCCCAGAAGAAACCAAGGAAGAAATAGCAATGTGTTCAATGTCAATAACTTCAGCGTAAACAACAACTTGATCATTGTCAGCCAATTTTTTCAAATCACCCAAAGGTTGAGATGAAGGGATCGAGAAACTGGAAACACAACCATCAGTAGAAGAATTATAGATACCCACTTTAGAAACATCGGATAGTCTAACGATCAATCTTGACGAAGGAATACCAACATTAATCAATTCGGAATATTGAGATTCAGAGATTAATAATTGAGAAATCCCTGAATTCAAAGCTTTAATCAATTCATTAAATTCCAAAGATTCAATCAAGGAAATATCAACATTGATCTTTGTCTGAGGGATTAAATCTTGATATTCAATCAGTTGAGTAATCGTATCGGTTGAAGTGTTTGATACTTTGAACAATAACGAACCAGTGATTGACAATTTGGTTAATTCATCAACTGGTTTGATTGGTGATGTGGTAATGTCCACATATGGTAAGACTGGGAAAGGCATAGGTCTGTTTTAGTGGTTATTATAGGGTATGAAAGTTTCTTATGGATTTGGTGAGTGTTGAGAGATGGTTGGATTGATGTTGATTTTGAAAATTTTATATCCAGCTATATATTATTAATATTACAGCTATAATATGAGTTTGCAAAGTCCATGTGATGTTTATGAGTCAATCTACAGCACCCCGGTACAAGTAAGCTGCAGCTCAGGGCTGGCCTGTTTTAAATTGTGTAGACGACGTGGATTATGAGCGCCGGCTGTATAGATTCCAGAGCCGATAGCCGGTGCTTCTAACCAAGCTGTAGAATTTTTATAGTCATGTTTTATTGGTTCAAAAAAAATAAACAGTTGAAAGCCAGAACTGTAGAACTATTTGGCTTTATTTAAAATTGAATATTTTTAAGACTTAACAATATTTATTTAATAATATTAATAAATTCATGGGTATCTATGCAAATGTGGTTACCCGAATATAATTAGACAACTACGCCCCATGTCCCACATTAATCTGTATAATTGTAAACTGCTTTGGCTGTCATAGTAAAGCTCTATAGACTTTTTTTTTTAATTTTTTAACAAAATAATATCATCAAATCACGTGTGGGCATGTTTCTTGTCACGTGCACTAGATGTATAATTACGTAAGTAGATTAGATCCGTATTATATAAGAACAGAAATTCAGATCTGATACTCAAACCACATATAAATAAATAAATATTTGGAATTCGCGCGTTTCTGGTGGCGAAAAAAAAGACGCTACGTGTCAGATCCCAAAAGGCCACATGTGGAGTGTTGGGATTTTAAGAAATATGCGGTTCATGTTTGTATTTAAGTCCTTGAACATCCCCATTAACAATAATACTAAAAAAATTTGAAATTTCTCTAAGATCAATTGATTGATATAGACATTCTATTCTCAACTTCTCAAGAACTCTCTCGTCACAATGCAACTCTTATCCAAGTTGAACTTACAAACCCTTTCCACCTTATTAGCTTGTGTTTCTCTCACTGTTTCTGCTGCCGGTGGTTCTGAACAAGATGCCATTGCTAGTGATGATAGTGCAGTTGTGAAATTAACTTCTAAGACTTTCTCCAAGTTCCTTTCTGAAAACCCATTGGTTTTGGCTGAATTCTTCGCTCCATGGTGTGGTCATTGTAAGGCCTTGGGTCCAGAATATTCCCAAGCAGCTGATGACTTGGTTGGTAAGGATATCAAATTGGCTCAAATTGATTGTACTGAAGAAGCTGAACTTTGCCAAGAACATGGTATTAGAGGATACCCAACTTTGAAGGTGTTCAGAGGTGAAGCTAATCCATCTGATTATGAAGGTCCAAGAAAGGCTGATGGTATTGTTCAATATATGGTCAAACAATCCTTACCAGCTGTTTCCTTGATTGATGAAACTTCTGAATTGACCAGCTTCATTGAAGAACAAATTGCTCCTGTCTTAGTTGAAGTTGGTTCTAAGTTGAACGAAACTTTCTACGCTTTGTCTGAATCCAACAGAGATGAATTCTCCTTTGTTCAAACCAAATCTGCTGATTTTATCACCAAGTACGGTGAAAATGCCTTGTTATTATTCACCAAGGATTTCGAAGAACCAATTGTCTACTCTTCTGAAGACGAAGATTCCGAATCCATTTCCGAATGGTTAAAGGTTGAATCCTTACCATATTTCGGTGAATTGGATGGTGCCACTTATCAAAAATACGCTTCTGCTAATGTTCCATTAGCTTATTTATTCTACAACACTCCAGAAGAAAGAGCTTCTTATGCCGAAACCCTTGTCAACTTGGCCAAGACTCATCGTGGTAAGATCAACTTTGTTGGTTTAGACGCCTCTAAATTCGGTAGACATGCTGAAAACTTGAACATGGCTCAAGAATTCCCATTGTTTGTCATCCATGATGGTGTTAGTAATTTGAAGTACGGACATCCACAAGATGTTGAATTAACCACCACTGAAATTGAACAATTCGTTCAGAAATATGCCGCTGGTGAAATCAAACCTATTGTTAAGACCGAAGAAGTTCCAACCGTTCAAGAAGAATCTGTCTATAAGATTGTTGGTACTACCCATGAAGAAATCATCAACGACTCCGCCCGTGATGTCCTTGTGGAATACTACGCTCCTTGGTGTGGTCACTGTAAGCGTTTAGCTCCTATTTATGAAGAGCTTGCTGAATTATACACTACCAACTCTAAGGCTGATAAGTTAGTTAGAGTCGCGAAGGTCGATGCTACTTTAAATGACGTTGCTGTCGAAATCCAAGGGTATCCTACTTTGATTTTGTACCCAGCTGGTGATAAGAAGAATCCAATTGTTCATCAAGGTGGTAGAGATTTGAAGGACTTGGCTGACTTCATCAAGGAAAAGGGGACACATGGTGTTGATATCGATGCTTTGGAAGAAGATGATGGTGAAGAAGAAGAAGCCGTTGAAGTTGTTGAACCAGTTACTGAAGACGAAGGAGAAGAAGTTGCTGCTGAAGACGAAGAAGAAGAAGAAGTCAAGATTGTTGATGCTGATGCTGAAGAAGACGTTGCTGGTCACGACGAATTATAAGCTCTAAATATCCGCTATTTATATTTATATAAAATAATCTCTGAATATATATATATATATTTTATTAAAAAGTCAGAAGGCTTCTTTTCAGCTAGTACTATAAACATTTGGATATTTCAAAACACATCTAAATCTATCTCAAATGGACAATCGATCGAATCATGGCCATCTCTCTCACATAACCCACACCATAGTCGTCTCTGGGTCTTCTTCGATGTTGTTTCTTTTCGATTCTGATCCGTATCCAATGTAGCAGCAGCAGGAGGAGGAGGAACATAAACTTGTAATTCACCATCAACAACTTGTGGACTGATAGGTGGTCTTATTCCTGAAGAGGACGTCGAAGAGGCCGTTGACAGTCTCTTGTTTGTTGAGATTGTTGTTGAGAATCTGTTCGTGCTGCTTGTCTTTGGTGGGTGGGTCTGATCTGAAGCCAGGACATCACTCTTCTCAGGGGAAGTGTACGTTCTAAAGGAATCGATATTGATTTCTGAAGAAGGCGTTGAGTTTGTTGATGAACGAGCCGTCAGTGTGAATATAGCCAATTTCTCTTGCAATGTGTTGATTTCGATTGTGTACTCCTCTTCCAGTGCTTCCAGTTCCGCTTGATGTTTGGTTTGGAGTTGTTGGAGTTCTGTTGATAGCGTTTTGATTTGGTTTTGTAATGTGGAGGTGGCGGCGCTTTGTGATTGGGGTTCCTTTTGCGAAGATTCTTCTTTCAACAAGTCTAATTCGATCGTCTTTTCTTCTAGGAGTTGTTCGAGTCCTTCATTTTGTACTTTCATCTCTTGGATTTTGGATTCAGTGGCATTGTTCTCTACTGAAGCTTCTAATTTGGTTTCAAGTTCATTCTTAGTCTTTGAAAGTTCGTCGTATGACAATTGTAATGTGCTCAACTTCTTGGAAGATTCTTCAGCCAACTTGAAGGAACTTTTTAACTTGGACAATTCTTCAGTTCCACGTTCAATCTCCAGATCTCTTTCCTTGACGATTTTTTGCAAATTTGCCACTTCAATCAACAATGAAGCATACGTGTCCACCTTTTCCTGGTTGTTTTCGATCCAAGATTCCTTCTCTTTTAAGGAATCGCTAGTTTCTTCCAGCTTCTTCAAGTTAGCATTATACTTCTCCTTCAAGGACTCCAATTCATCGGCAACATCCTTGTTTTCATTGGAGCCAGAAGAAGAAAAAGAAGAACTAGTAATCTCCCTTTTCAAATCTTCAATGATCCCTTCTTTGGTTTCCAACTTGAACTGCAACTCCTGGATCTTATCCTTGGCCCTGAGAAGTTCCACCGAAGAGTCATCAACCTCCATGGCTTTAATCTTCGAGGTTAAGTCCTCGACATCGACACTATTGGCTGAGCTTCTCTTGCCATTCAAGCCGATAATTTCTGTTTCCAAATCCGTCAATTTCAGATCCTTGTCGTTCAATTCCTCCTTGAAACGCTTGTTCTCTTTCACAAGGGACTCTTTCTCCATCATATAATCTTCTTTCAGTTTCAACGATTCCTTGCTCATTCGTAGGATCATTGCGTCTTTGTCCTGGATCTCCTTGTTCAATTCCAACAATCCTTTCTTCTGGACATCGATGGTCTTCTTGAATCCCTGGATTATCTGGGCATCGCAATTCTCAATCGCATCCTCCTCTTCGTCCTCGTCTCCGCCCTTCTTTTCCCTCTCACTCTCTGAACTCCTAACAAACTTCAACTCGTCCACCAATCTGTCTTTCTCCAAAACCAACCCTTCCATAATCTCCTGTCTTTGTTCCAACTCATGTCTCAATTTCTGAACTTCGCCAAGGTACAACCCTTCGTTCTCTGTCACCTGTTTCTCCACCTGATCTATGACTTCGAATAGCTGCGTTCTTTGCTCTTCGAACAGTTGTTTCTGTTGTTCCAATCTTGCGTCTGTGGACATGGCTCTTTCATCGGCCAACTGGAGCAGTGTTAGAGAATCGGCCGTTTGCGTTTGAAGTTCGTTGATAAGTTCATTGTTGGCGTTAAGACGTTCTGTTAGAAGCTGGATCTCCTCCCTTAACTCTTGTGTTTGGGCGGCGAGTGTGTCTCTTTCAGACTCGATTACTGCTTTGGAGGTGGCTAATCTCTGGAATTCCCTTTCTTGATTCATGTTGGCCAATGGCCCTGAGCCTGGGCCAGGAGATGATGATGATGAAGAAGAAGACGAAGACCTGCTGCTGCTGATACGTCTCATTCCTGAAGGTGACGAATGCCCCATCTTTTGAGATGGTCTTCTTGAAGAAGCCACTGTTGCTGAGGAGGATGAAATTAGACTCAATGTGGAATTTCTATTGCTGTTGTTGCTGCTGAACTTTCCCTCTAATCTTTCCAGTCTGGGCGTCGTCGAATGCGTCACTGCTGTTCTTGGGATTCCAAAGGGACTCATACTCCTACCTATCATACTACTATTACTTTGGAATGGCGTAGAATGACTTATCCCCAGTTCCCTTTCCTCACCATCCGTATTAACCACAACAACAGCTAATAACTTTTCCAACGACATAAACAATCCTGAGTTAGGTACACCTTCTTCAAGCTTAAAATACGTCTTATTGTCAACTTGTCCATTATTCTTCCCGTATCTTATAGCTTCCCCCTGTAATTCCAACCCTGCAAATATCCCTTTCTTTCCATCGATTGGGCCCAAGTATTGAACTTTGGCTGGACCTATGTTTCTTAGTGATACTCGTGCACCTTGGCTTACTTCTGGATGGGTGGTCTGTTGTAAGGTGTTGATGTTGGGTTTAGGAGTTGGTGTCGAAGGGATTTTGGAATGTCGTTGAGTTGAACTCATGTCTGTTTTATTTTTTTTCTGTTTTGGAGTTGGTAACTCAGTGAAATATCAATCAGTTGGTCTTGCTTTGGAAAGGTCTCAGTGTCCAATTTTATCCAGATGCCAGTTATTTAATCGATATTATAAATAATATTTCGTTAAAATCGGCTCACTTAAGACCTGTTGGAAACATCATGTACTACGTGCTAGTTTCTGTACATACTACAGCCTACAGCTAATGTTTGTGTACTGTGTTGCCCCAAGTTCAAAGCGTAAACAAACCCACACATCCATCACCCATCAAGGTTGATCCTTTCTGAAAATTACCGCCGTGCCTGAAAAACTTCTAGATCACATGATCCCGTTGCCACGTGAATTGGACCTCTAAAAATATAAATTAAAATGTGTTTTGATATTGTCCTCTGATCAATAATGTAAGCTTTTACGTTGTATACAAATCTCATGAATGAAAATTAGTAGACTGTACTTGTAACTACAAGTTTGAATTTTTTTTTTCATGATATGATATCCTATAACCGTATTTATAACTCAGGAATGACCAAGTTCTTAGGTAAGATCTCAATAGCATACCCATCAGGATCATTGATGAAAGCGATATTCTTCATTTTCCCCTGGTTATACTTCAACCCCCAAGTAATGGCATCGCCCCATTTTTCTTCTAATGATTTACAGAAGCCTTCTGGATCATCAACAGAGATACCAATATGTCCATACCCTTGAGTATTCTTCCCGGCATCGGCGATTTGCTTGTTACCATTATGATAAGAGAAAGTTTCATCCTTCTCTGTTCCCCAGTTCCAAGTCAATTCCAAGACCGATTCTAATGGAGCTTGAGTTTCCCTAGTCAGAGAATTCTCAACGAATTCTGGGTTGTTATCATACTTTAAAAAGTATAATGTGAACTTAGCAGCTTCATGTTCTCTGGTTGAAGTAACCTTCATCCCTAAGACTTCCCTGTAAAACTGTAAAGATTTAACAGGATCTTTAACTCTAATCATACAATGGTTCAATTTATAAGTGGATAAATCAGTCTTACCTTCGACTTTACCTTGACCATGTTCGATCAATTCAACCCAATAATTATCTGGATCTAAAGCGAAAGCAATCTCACGTTGTCTACCATCGCTTAATTTCTTCTTGAAAGAAACTCCATTGGCTAATAATTTAGCTTCGGCGGCTTCAATGTTATCAACAGAAACACAAATATGACCAAACCCACGATATGGATCTTCATTCCCATTGTTAATGACATATTCAGGATCATTTTCAGTTCCATAATTATGAGTCAATTCCAAAACACCCTCGATTCCGAAAGGAGAACCATCAGTGGATTCATTGAAAGATAAAAAGTATAAATCGAATTTCAAATCTGGAATACGAATTGTTTTAATAAGTTTGAACCCATAATTGTCGACATAATAAGAAACAGATTTCTTTGGATCTTTAACACGGATACAAGTATGATTGTAAATTGGATTGAATGATGACATTGTTCTGAAAAGTGGTGGTTTTGTGAACAATTGACGTTTGAAAGCTTGTAGCATTTTGTTTATTTGACGATCCAATTGATATTAATTCACATAAATTAAGCGGGTTAGAGGCTTTATATAAATTTTCGCCAAATCCAATTGTGAGGGCGAGCGTATGTACTATGTAGCCTATTAAGATAGCTATTGGGGAGGAATTTCCAGGTCACGTGATAAGAATGTAATCAGTATAAATCGTCTAAACAGTTGAATTTGACATGCCGGATCTAAGTTACCCCCCAGAATCCGAAATTTCCCGATATAGCTGGTGGTCCTAAACCTCTGGGCTAATGAAATCAGCCTATATTTAAAACAGCTCATATTTGATATTTCTATATTAATCAAGCTGGACGTTGTAGAGATATTCCAAAGATCACAGATCATCCTCTTCAAATCTCCACCGTTGACAACATAAATACGTGATTCTTATCTTACCCATATCCAAAATCCTCATTAACATTTATCAAAACATACATAATAAAATATGCTTAGAACCCAACTGCTATTCACCACCTCAACCAAACGACTCTTCAGTACCACCACAACCCTACTTAAAACTTCATCATCTACATCTCAATCGCCTGTATTGTTAACATTATATGCCAAGCAGGGTTGTTCGCTATGTGATAAAGCCAAGATTGTCCTTGATTCTCTACGTGTCAATCCAGATTTGAAAAATAAGATCAACTATCAATACGTAGATATCACAGATCCTCAGAATAATCAATGGTGGGATATGTATTGTTTTGATGTCCCTGTTGTTCATTTAGATAGGTTTGGTCAGAAAGACCCTGTTAAGTTTATGCATTATTTGAAAGAGGATGTTATTCTACAGGAGATTAATAAGGAGTTTCACCCTGAGGCTTCTCTTGTGAATAACCAAGGTGAGAGCAAGTGAGATTTCTACTACGTATTTTCCTTGATTATTATTATTATTATTATTATTATTATTATTATTATTATTATTATTATTATTATTATTATTGTTGTTGTTATTGATTATATTAAATTATTATACTTGTATTTAGCGAAATGGTATAGATTCTTCAATATGTCGTTATCGTGTTCCAATGATATGACCGGCATGTAAAGTAGTGCTGAGTAGCTCTTATCTAATAGAAAACAGTTAAAATATGAATAGCGAATATCGAAATCAGGCTTTACTTCTCTTTCTCTTGGTGATGTACTTCTTTGGTAAAATTGGACCCTCATCTAAGATGTTGTCGAAATCAAATAATGTTGGATCAAAGCTATCATCGTCGTCTACTTTCTTCGTTTTCTTGACTGATTTGGTGATCTTCTCTGAGATAGTTGATGGTGTTGCCTTATCTTTCACAGTAATGATATTAGAATTTTTGATGGAACGAGCCAATTTCTCAGAATCTTTTGATAATGATGTTGATTTCTTTGTGATTTTGTGCTGAGGCTTGACAACAATTGGGATCTTGGTGGAATTCGATTTAGATATACTCAGTGGAACCTTCCCGATATATTCCAAACTTCTATCTTTCATAGAGTCAATGTGATTGCTGGATGACTTAGGCGATAGCAACAATCGACCTGGCTTCACGGGGGTGGAGTAAGCAATTAAATCATCCTTGCAAGAAGATTTCAGGGCCTGGGTTACTTTCTTTTCTGGAGTTGGATTAGGACATCTGGTTTCAATATTATTGGAATCTTGAGAGATTTCAAAATCGTTTGTATCATCTTTCAATGAGTTCCGTTCCTCTTTAATACCTGTTACAGATGATGAAGAGCATTTCAAATTGTTTAATTTCTCTTTCAAACTGGAATTCTCTTTCTCGAGTGATTTGATAGATGTCAATAATCTCAATTCTTTCTCTTCCAATTCCTTGATTTTATTCAAAGAATCTAGATTTTCAGAGTTGGATAAACCTTGATCAGTCTTTAATTCATTCAATTGCTTCTGTAGTTGGGATTTATCAAGCCTCGATCTCTCCATTTCTTCGGATTGTAATTTGAGGATCTCCTGTTGTGACTTGATCTTCATCTCATAGACAGATTTACATTTTTCTAGTCTTTCATTGATAGATTTCATCAAGTCCTCTTTTAGAGACAACTCTGTTCTTAGTTCTTGAACAATCTTGAAATAACTTGACTTCTCATTTTCCAATTCCTTGGTAGAGATGTGAGCATTTGAGAGCTTAGTTTCAATGTTCTTGATAAAATCATCCTTGACTGACAATTGGGTCTTTAACAATTCAGTTTCATCACTCAACAACTTAGTGGCTTCTTTCCATTTTCCAATTTCTTGATTTGAGGCAGACTGATCCTTCAAAAGTTTGCTAATCGATTCCATAGCTGCATCGAAATGATCAAAAACCTCCCTGTTATTGCTTTTTATCTTCAAATCGATTGTTGAAGAGAATTCTCTCAAAGACTTGAGAATTTCACTAATACTAGAAATATCATTGGATAATCTGACATGTTCTTTAGTTCTTGAAGATTCGGAATTTTTAATAGCTTGGTTAATACTATTCTGATACTTATCAACCATAGAAGTGATTGATTCGGATGCTTTGGTGATTTGATTGGACGATTTCTGACCAGTAAGATCCAAAACTGCAATAAACCTATTATAAAGTTTAAAAGTTAGAAACAAATCCCAAAGGGAGGGAATTTTAACGATTCAATGGTAGAGGGGAAATACCTTTCAGATAAGGAATTCAATGATGAATCAACTTTGACGGTATTATCTTTGATCAACAGAGATAAATCGTTCTTGATAGCATTGCTGGGTTCATTGTTTGTTAGTACTTGATTTTCCAAAAGATCAATTTAATTTATTGGAGAAAGGTTGTGCTTCTTTTTTTAACATACGTAATAGTAGAGTTTGTTGTATCAAATCCTGTCTTCAAGTTCATATCAATCTTAGTTTCAAAATCCTTGAAATTCTTGAAGGTGTCCAGGATTTTCGTATCATAGTCCTTTCTAGACTTATCAAGATTCTTCTCAAGCTCAGAGGTTTTGATCTTCTGCTCTGAAAGAAATCCTGAAGTCTCATCAAGTTTCTGCTGAAGAATTGATATATCCTTATTCTTCTTCGAAATCTCATAGACGCTTGACTGTTTGATTTGTTTCAAATGATCAATCTTCTTCTTCAAATCAGCAACTTCGGATTTGTAAACATTGAATGACTTCAAAAGGTCATCATAATCTGCTTTGGTTTTCTTGATGGATTCGTTTTCTTCCTGTCTAGTTTCCTTGAACTTCAATGTCTCTGTGTGAAGATTGGTAAAATCCTCTTGAAATTTAGCAAACATAACTTTTAGAGAGTTAATTGATTCCAATTGTTTCCCAATGGTTTCGGTTTGCATAGTAATCTTAGAGTTGGAGACTTCAAGTTTCTGTTTCAATCCATTACATATTCTTTGACTTTTGGAAAGAGCTTCTAGTAAGTAGTTGTCATTGGCTTCATCGCTTCTCTGAGAATATGTTGATTGGTAAACCATGTTAAAATTTTCTTCCTCAAAATTATCAGAGTTGGAACGGATATCGCTATGATTGTGTTCAATGGCTTGTGTGGAGATGTTTGCAGTAGGGACATCCCTTACATCTAAGATTTCAACAGGATCATCATTAGAAACACTTTGACCCCTTAGTTGGCGTGAAGTCTGTGGCTTTGGATAAGTTCCATTAGATGGTATACTTTTCAGTTTCTTTGAGCGAGTCTGGCGTCTGTTCTCTTGGTTCAAAACATTGTCTGATTTACCAGCTTGTGGCTGTTTGGTAGGAGTTGATTGATCCTGAGCTGGATGGTCTAATCTCTGGTTTCTAACTAATTGTTCCATGTTGTCACTTGATGAATCACTTAGAATGAAATCTTCGTGTTGAGAAATTATCCTTTGGTTGTCCAACTTGATGTTGTGGGTATCTGAATGATTACCAGAGTTCATAAAGAAACGTGTTTGATTCATAGAGGTAACACCTGTGGATGATGACTTTGGCAGGTCTTCAGAATTATCAGATAAATCATGACCAGAAGTGTTTGGTGAGGGAGTGAATGCAGTGTTGTCAGATTTACCAAAAGTGAAAGAAAACGTTCTTGGTTTGAACTTATTAGTTAACCCACCAGAAGATGCGTCCTTAAAGAATTGTGGTGGCATTTCTCTTGATGGTGGATGATACAGGCGGGATGGAATCTGAGAAATTCTTGATATCTCTGAGTCTTGGTGATTCTACTCAAGGAGTGGTTGTGGTGTTTGTGATGATCATGTTGCTGTACGTTTGTTGATGTTTATCCTGAAATATTGCTGTTATCATTTGGGCGGCAGAGATGGTGTCATCCCCAGGAATTTCCTGGGAATTTGATTTACGCGTCCCCCACGTGACAAAAACAAACCTATAAAATATTAGATCTGTACACGACTATAATATTAATTAAAAAAAAACATCAGTAAAGTATATGAGATTTTAACCTGACAGTGCTGGTTTGTGTACAGGCAAATGTCCATAGTGAAGATAATTTTCAAAAAAAAAACAAAAAACCTCAGGTAAAGTGTAGACAGTATTAGGCAGTGGGAACCATATTTCAATTTTCAAATTTGTAATAGCTACCATTTAATCTGTTTGTATTCGATAATCTCATTGCCAATATATAATTAAGAGGCACGTGAACATAGCCACAAATTAGCTGGTGGTGCCGCGGATTCCTTTGACAGGCTCATGAAATTCAGCCGCGGACTAAGATGTCGACATGGAATTTACCAAACCCTTTTAAAATCAAATGGTTTTCCTATTAATGTTAATATCAAGCCAGCTAACACTCAATAACAGACACAGAGTTCTTGATAATTCATGTACCAAGTCAATTCTCAACGCTTATCTCAATAATAAATATGGCTCTCAACAGAATCTCTCTTGGATTTGAAAGGCTATCCTACTTCCCTTTAATCAAGAAATGGAGAGTAGGTGATGTTATTCTTGTTCCTATCTTATTTCTGGTGAATAATTACATCGCATTGATCAATACTCCATTTGAAAGACAGTTTGTCATTAATGACATCACGATCAACCATCCATATGCTGAGCATGAAAGGGTTCCAAACCATCTCAACATGGTCTTCTGTTTGTTCGTCCCTGTTGTGGTTATGGCTCTCTTCACCTCCATACTTGGAGACCGTAAGCATAGAATTTATCTAGGCTACATCTCCATATTAGGCTTATTTGTGACCTTCTTCTCAAACCAGCTAATCACGGACATTTTGAAGAATTGGATTGGTAGACACAGACCTGATTTTATCGCTAGATGTATTCCAAAGCCAGATTCACCAAGAGACGTTCTAGTGTTCGCTAAAGACGTCTGTACCCAAAAGAAGATGTCTATCTTGAAAGATGGTTTTAGAACTACACCATCCGGGCATTCTTCTGGGGCATTCTCCTGTTTGGGATATTTTTCATTATGGTTACATGGACAGTTCTTGGCTGAACATCCATTGACAGGTTCATGGAGAAAGTTGGTTGCTTTGATTCCTCTCATTTGTGCCTGTCTGATTGCCTTATCAAGGACTGAAGACTACAGACATCATTTTATCGATGTTATCATTGGTGGTGCCTTAGGTTTCTCTGTGGGTTACTGGAATTATAGACGAAACTTCCCTGCTTTGGATAGTCCAATCGCTTTCAAGCCATACTTGGATGACAGTGATGTTGGCGCAGAAGAATTGGAGGTTCTTAAGGCAGACACCGGTGTTGAACTTGATAGTGAAAGATCACTATTGAGACAGAGAAATCCACATGATGTCTTTGATCTCTCATGAACTATGGGGGTTGTGTTTTTGCGATTACATAGTTAGAATTTCCCTGTGTATTAATTTCTTTGTGGATATATACTTGCAAATTACCTTGATTTGTTAAGTTAATACCTTTATATTAGTATGAATCATTGTAAATATTATGATCTGTGTGAATCACTCGATAGCTGTCAATCTGTACGGTTGTCGGGGTCTGCTCTTTCGGGCAAGAATTGATTGGCGCACACACGCTAAAAAAACATATTATATAGTGATCTGGGAATCGTAGACCTGTGAATCAACAACCAACAAAGGCCCATCTAATATCGCTGGATAAACATCACCTTTTAAATACCATCCACCTCATTCTTTGCATCATCATCATCATCAACCTTTCAATACCACTAAGCATTGCTTACACTACTCAATTCCTTTGATTTACACTATCTTTTTACCCGCAGCGACATACTATCAGACTACGTGATGTTCTAAACTGTTGAAACTGTAAGTTGCTGTAAACCTTGAAATCAAGATAAGCAAGCCAGGTAATAAAATGGTTACTAACATTCTGCTGATATAGACAGTTTAGGAAAGGATTATACTATAGGATATTTTTGGAAAAAAAAATAAAAACTTAGATATCATCACAGATTAAGACCATACGAAACATAAATACACAAACAATAAAATAAAAAAAAAATAAAAAACAGAAAGGGAAGAGAACAATGGATAAGATGGGTGTATTAGCCGCTCTAGACGGCAACACTCTAGAAGATTATTACGAAATCCAAGTCAATGAAGCCGAGGTCATACAATCCATCTACTCAGATTATTTTGTCGACAAAACTGAGACATCGACAACATGGAATCGCAAACCGCCACCTAGGTTTGAATTGAGTTTCAAGTATGAAAACTTGGATGAATCCATCAAGAAAGATGTGTGCTCTTTGACTTTGTACATTGAATTCACTGCAACGTATCCACAGACAGCTCCTATCATCTTGATCAAAAACCCAAAGAATATCCTTGCTAGCAGGGTCAAGTTCATGGAAGACCACATCAAGAGCCAATGTAAGGAGTTGTTGGGCCAAGAGATGATCTTTGAGATTGCTGAATGGGTTAGAGAGCGATTGGATGAGTTCCAGAAACTGATCAACAATAACTCCCTAGAGGATGAGCGACTTTTGAGAATCAAGATAGAGAAGGACAAGATTGAAGCACAGGAAAGATCCAAGGCTGAGAGAGATGAGGCTGAGAGATTAAAGAAGCTTGAAATGCAACAAAATTTGATCCAACAAGAAGTCAAGAAACGTACGCTGGAAAACGTCAATAAGTATGATAAATTGGAATCGTCTGTTGAACTGGATAAGTTTGAAGAGGTTTCTCTATTGCCTTCTGATGACTTAGTGGCAGCTGGTAAGGCGTATGTCTTTGACAACTTGATGGATATGAGATTATCCAGCATGAATAATTTTGTCTCTGTGAGATTCAAAGCTGTTATCACCTGCACAGGATTGAAGACGGGAGGGATGTTCTCCTTTGGGAAACATATGATTGTCAAACCTTTTCTTCCACCAGAATCTCCACACAGTCATCTCTTCAAAAGAGAAGTGTCTAAGATCGATGAGGAAGCATTGTTGACTTTGACTGAGATCGTTCTGGATAACCCTTATTTCTCCACTTTTGAAGGTAAGAAGGAAGTCCAGGATTTGGAGAAGGAATTGGAAGCACTGAGGAACTTCAGACATGAGAATATCGCCACATTATACTCATACAACATCATTCCTATCGAGAAGCAACATGGACACGACAAACAACACCAGAAAGTCGTCTACAAGATCATCCTCCTTACAGAGTATTCATCGGCTGGACATGTGGAATCCTTACTGCCAACAGTTAGGTTTGTGAATCTTGCGTTGGCCAGATCTTGGATCATTCAATTGATCACCGGTTTGGAGAGCTTACACAAGAACGGTATGACCCATAAACACATCAACGTCTCCTCGATCTTGCTTGTCAACAACACAAATCTCGGTACAGTCACCGCCAAGTTGGAACATCCTACCTATGGACACCGTATTCTCCATATGCTCTCCACACATCCTAACAAATCGCACATGAAGGATCTCGAACTGTATGATTCTCCGTATTGGAAGGCGCCAGAGTTATCAGATGCAAAATACTGTGAGCCACAGAGAAAGACTGATATCTGGAACCTGGGTGTTCTATTTGTTCAGATGATTGCTGGTGAGGATATTGTGAGTCTGTATGAAACACCGATGGAATTTATCAGTTTGGTGCCAATGGAGGAGTCTTTGAAGGATTTCATCAAGAATATCTTTGTGGAGAAAGCAAGAAAGAGACCTTCCCCTTTGGAATTGTTGCCCTCGAAGTTCGTGAGAACCAATATCGGGGTCAACAATCCTAATCTCATCCATACCTCAAGATCCTCTACCCAGTTGATTGGTGGTGGTGGTGGTGGAGGTAACAATACGGATGATGAAGCTCTGTCATTGGAGATGTCCACTTCGTTATCAATAGACTCATATCCATCTCGAACAACCCATGGTCGAAGAAGTTTCAACAACGGGTCCAGATTCTCATACTCTGGACCAAACAATATGGGGCTTCAATCCCGTTATGCTCATGATTTTGAAGAAAGTGCCTTCTTAGGGAAAGGTGCGTTTGGATCCGTGATCAAAGCCAGAAACAAACTTGATGGTCGATTCTACGCGATCAAGAAGATTCGTCACCATGAAGATCGTCTTACTTCCATTTTGAACGAGGTCATGCTGTTGGCCAGATTGAACCATCAGTATGTTGTTAGATACTATGCCGCGTGGGTTGAAGAGGGTGTTGATTTTGATAACGGTGTCTTTGAAACGGATTCTGAAGATGATGAAGATAGCGATAATGGAAGTGGCAGTGATTCAGAAAGCAGTGGTGGCAGTGGGTTTGAAACCTCAGCTCCACCGTTCAGATACCTCAACCAAAGCAGAAGCCACACTCTTGACTTTGTTTCCAACTCTATGCATGATGGCCCAGAGATCGAATTTGGCTATGACTCCAACGATGAAGACAATGTTGACGAAGACAGTGAGTTCTCCTACGATGAGACAGACGACAACTCCAGCCGCCCAGTGAGAATGAACACTAAGAAAAAGACAAACAAGACCATGAGTACGCTATTTATCCAAATGGAGTACTGTGAGAACCACTCCTTGTCGGATCTTATCGTTGCAGGGGTTCTTCAGACACAAAGAGACGAATATTTCCGTTTGTTCAGAGAAATCCTTGAAGCCCTAAGCCATATCCATTCCCAAGGGATCATTCACCGTGATTTGAAACCATCCAATATCTACATTGATCAGTCCAGAAACATCAAGGTTGGTGATTTCGGCTTGGCTAAGAACGTCCATACTTCCAATTCTTCATCTACCGCGACTCCAAATGGTCTGGACAGAAGTGCTATGAACTCATATTCTGAGGATCTCACATCTGACGTGGGCACCACGCTTTATGTTGCTAATGAGGTCTTGACCGGGAATGGGAACTATGACTCCAAAGTCGACATGTACTCTCTTGGTATCATTTTCTTTGAAATGGTGCATAAGTTGTCCACGGGTATGGAAAGAGTGATGGTCTTGAGGGGTCTTAGAACCGCTGAGATCGGGTTCCCATCTGACTACAACACGGATAAAACCATTGAGAAGAGAATCATCAAACAGTTGCTAAACCATAGTCCTGAACAAAGACCAACTGCTGACAAGTTGCTCCAATCGGGTCTCTTGCCTGTGAAAGAGCAGGATCAAATCGTTAAAGAGGCCCTTAAAAACTTGGCTGACCCATCTTCTCCATGGCAAGAACAAGTCAGAAACACTCTTTTCACTCAGCCCTACAACCTTGCCAATGATATTTTGTACGACAAGAAGAGAGACAGAATCACTATTCCTAATCAGTTACTCCAACTGGAAATGATTGGTAAGATTGTGGATATTTTCAAATCACACGGTGCTATCGAATTCAATGAACCATCATTGGTCTTTCCAAAATCTCCACTCTACAATCTCCAGAACGTTTATGAGGTGTTGGATCATACCGGTTCTGTCCTTCAATTCGCTTATGACTTAACCTTACCTATGGCAAGATACTTATCACGAAACTCTGTATCTTTGGAGAAATTCTTCAGAGTAGAAAACGTTTACAGACCAGACGGTGCTGGCTCTTCTTCTGAACCTTCGAGATTTGTTGAAGTTGATTTTGATATTGTCAGTTCTGATTCTGCTGATTTAGCTTATCATGATGCCGAAGCCATGAAAGTTATCGATGAGATCATCAGAATCTTCCCAATCTTCACTCCTCATTCAACAACTTTGATAATCAACCACAGTGGCATTCTTAATACTATTTTTGATTTCTGTGGCATCGATAAGGCCCAGAGACCGATTGTTCTGAACACTCTTTCTTCTTTGAAATTCACGTCTACTTTCAAACAAGTGGCGACTGTTTTGAAAAATCAACTCAAGATCTCTAACACTGTTCTTCATGAATTGGAGAAGTTTGACTTTGAATTTCCCTTGGACGTCGCCAAATCTCGCCTAAGCAAGATCATGATTGATAGTATTCATTTGTCCAAGGTTGAGAATTACCTCGGTTATGTTTCCAAAGTGTTGGCTTATCTGAAAACCTTTGGTGTTAGAACCACCGTGAAATTCTCCCCATTGAGTAATTACAATGCCACTTTTTATTCTGGTGGGATAATGTTCCAAGCAGTGAATGACACTAAAAGAAGGGATATCATTGTTGCTGGTGGGAGATACGATTCGTTGATCTCGTATTTGGCCAGACCTTCTGGTGCACGTACCACGACGCAACATGCAGTTGGTTTCAACTTGGGTTGTCTAAAATTATTCACCGATATGGAACAATTCATGAGGAATCACAATTCAACCATGTCCAAATCCAAAGCACGTGATGTGGAAAGAGAATCTGAAAATCACATTGAATGGAAACCCAAAAGGTGTGATGTTCTTGTTACCAGTTTCAATAGTTCGATCTGGAAACAATACGGGATCAAGATCCTTAGTGAGTTATGGTCCAAAGGTATCTCTGCTGATATTCTGAGAAATTGTCATAACAGTATCGAAGATATCGTTACTGCTGGTCAAAGAGATGGTGCTAATTGGATCGTGTTGATTAAACAACAATCAATCTCAAGCAGTTCAAGTTCAAAGAAGAATTACAAGCCTTTCAAATTGAAGAACTTAGAAACAGGTACCGATGTCGACGTTGATATTAATGAACTGATCTCAATTCTCCAAAGCGAAATCAATGATAAACTCGTGGTTCCTTCATCTTCTTCCGGAATTATAAACAATAGTAACAGTGGTGGTTACAATAATGAAAAGGCTCTCTCGGCTTCATCGTCCTACAGCAACTTAGCCAACAGTCTGGAAGATCATGACAATCATTTTACCGGTTCGATGACCTTAACTTTACCAGAAAATCAGAAGGTGGTCTTTGTTCCAAACGAAGCCACCAAGAACGCCAAACGAGCCAATAAGAAAGATCGTCGTACCAATGAACAACAAACACGACTAAAGACTCATAAAATCATCTCCGAAATCTCTGAATCTCCAATGTATTCAATCGATGCCTTAAAGGACGAAGCCTTAGATATGATTTCCATGACTTCAATTAATGGACAGAAAGATGAATGGTTACGAAAAGTAGGTGGTGCCGCTGGCTCAACTACTCCTAGAAGTTTCTTGAATAATATTTATAACGCTCTTGTTAAGGAATCCAAAAGAGGAACAAAATGGATCGTTGTGGATTGTCAAAGAACTGGGAAGACTGTCATTTGTGATTTACAGAGATAGATGCTGTTTATAAATAACCAACTGTACATACTAATTTAATTTAGAATAGATTTATAAATAACAGTAATTTAAAATATAAATCTATTGAGAGATAGTACTATCAAGATAAATTCATGGTAATCATATATGTATGGGGATCAAGTATAATAGAATATAATATGATGGCATTAAAATATATCGTAACCATATATTAATATAATATTTAACAAACGAGCTGTCTGTAGTACTGCCCATTCATTGGTTTTCCGAGATCCCTAGGGCCAGAATATAATTTAATATATATAAATATAATTAAGCATATAAATTAAATTAAACTGCATATAATATATTATAGATCAATAAATTAATTTTGCTGATTGCAATATGTTTAATTTCAATATTAATATTAATTATTTATATATTAATATATATTAAATAATATTAAATAAACGTAGTACTTCATGAATAATATATATTAATTAAATATTAAAATAAATAAATATTAATATTATT
>JAKUBK010000042.1:0-52786 GCA_030566875.1 Waltiozyma chaumierensis | reverse complement strand
AAATTACATAAGTATATTAAAATAAATTTCATTATAATTGAGATATGCTTTTTCACCATAACTCCAGTCCCAAAGAATATCTCAATAATATATTAATATTATATATTAATAAAATTAAGGTTTCACTACATCGACATCCTAGCAAAATGTTCATGACCCATAAAATACAACTACCAGTTTCTATTAAGGAAGTTCTATACAAACCATGAAGAACATAATGGATATTCCCACCTAAAGTAAATGAACATCATCCTCATCTTCAGAGACTGGTTTATCAATTTGTTGTATTTTCAACTTTTGTTCATCAGTTTCAATGTTTAGAAGCTTTGTTTGTGGGATCTCTTTATTTTCTTTGCCTTCCTGCACATTCGAGGAAACAGATTGAGATTCTTCATGTTTTATTTCGTTAATTTGATTCACCGATTCATCAGGGGGGTTTTGTTCTGAAGCATTCTTTGGATCAACTTGGCTTTCGATGGTTGAAGGTTGAGTTTCTGTAGATTTGATAGATGAAAGATCTTGAGCCTTTTCTTCATCTGCTGCTTCAATAGATTCGGCGGTAACATCTAATCTTTTGGTTTCAGTTTTGTTTTGAACTTCTTGACCAATATTTCCCGTCTTCTTTTCATTAGTAGTACCGTCTTGAACTACTTCTGAAGTCACCTCATCTTCAGTCTTTGGATCTTGAATATTTTTCTCTTCAACAATCTTCTCTGACTCGTTCGCCTCCTTCATTAAAATATCACCATCATCATCACAGTTCGAAGAATATGGAACAGAATCCAACTTAGCATCAGTAGTAGTGACAACAGAGACAATTGGTGGAACAGTTGGAGGTACAGATATCTCCTTCTTTTCAGTATTAGGAACCGAAAAGTTTTCAAAAGTAGATGATCTGGCATTGAAGTCTTCTGTATTCGATTTACTGACCGTCGAAGAACCTTCAGTTTTTTGTCTTTTCTTCTTCTCTTCCAATTTCTTCTCCTCTCTTTCCTTTCTTCTCTTCTTCTTGGCTTCAAATTCGTGCCATTCTCCAACCAATACATCATGGCCTAATGGTTCTGGTTTTGGATCCTCTGTGAAATATTCATGAGCCAAGGCCTCCTTACAAGTGATACGATTCTTCGGATCGAATTCAAGCATCCTTAACGCCAACTGGAAACAGTTCTCAGTCAAAATTCCTCCATATAATTTCTCAAATTGAGAATGATATAGCTCCAAAGGTCTAACCATTTCATACCAAGGTAAATCATTCAAAGTTTGCCAATTCTCAAAAGTAGGAGTCCCCAAGATTTGGAAAATAACATTCAGTTGTCCAATCTCATCCTGGCCTTGGAAAACGGCCCTCTTGGTAAATAGTTCGACCAATAGACAACCAATCCCCCAAATATCAACCTCAAGACCATAATCCGTGGTCCCTAGCAACAACTCAGGTGGCCTATACCATAAAGTGATGACTCTATTAGTATATCCTGCAGATGATGATGATGACAATTTAGACTTGGCTTTGAGGTTTCTAGCGAGACCGAAATCCGCAATCTTCAAAATACCATTCTTATCAATCAACAAATTGGAGCCTTTGATGTCTCTATGGATGACTCTTTTCACATGGAGATAGTTCAAACCTTCACATAGTTGCTTGAATAGGAACTTTCGATTCCCGTCACTTAAAGAGACCTCAGGATTGGATAACAACCCAGTCAAATCATGATCAGCATATTCAAAAACCATATAAATCTGTTTATCTTCCACCATTATTTCCAACAAAGGAACGACGTTTGGATGATTGAATGACTGCAAGAGACGCGTTTCTCTCATGGCAGTGATTGGGAAACCTTCCTTCTCAGTCTCCATACGGAGTCGTTTGAGTGCAACATAAGCACCTGTGATTCTGTTCTGAGCCTTGTACACTTTACCATAAGTTCCTTCACCGACTTGAGCGACTCGTTCGTAGACTTTGGTGGACCTTGTTGATTTGAGAAAGGAGATTTTCTTCATTGGTGGTGTTGGAGTGGCGAGGACTGAAGCTGGTCCCTTTGGTAGGCTTCCAGTTCCAGTTGCAACTCCAATAGAAATTCCACTTGGACCCTTCGGCAGTGGACGGTTAGGTGTGAATTGAGATTGTCCAGCCTTTTGAAAGCTTTTGGGCCCCGTTGGGAAACTTATCTTCTTATCATTTCCGTCTTTGCCATTTGTAGATGTAGTAGAGCTATTGATACTGGTAGATGGTGGTGCTTTATGAAAGTAACTATCCCTTGAACGATCATATCCTCTGTATTTCTCACCTTCTTCACGTTCGGTTCTTGGTCTTTCATCGCCTCTGGAAGACTTGGTGGCTGTGGAAGAGGAAGAAGAAGAAGAAGAAGAGCCTGAGCCTGGGATGTAAAGAGATCCACCCCTTGGTTTGAATAAGTCTCTTCGACTTGGGCCCCCTCTGTATCTAACTCTGTCATCGTTTCTTCTATGGTCGCTTCTTCTGTCTCTATTGTCGCTTCTTCTGTCTCTATCCCTGTCTCTATTTCTGTCATCGCCTCTTCTATCTCTATCATCATTTCTTCTTCTATCATCACCACTTTTTCTATCTAAGTCTCTGCTGTTACTGCTGCTCTGAGTTCTGTCAGAAGACTCTCTATTGTTTGATCCGTTTCTATCTGAATCCCTCTCATATTTAAATCTCTTTGGATCCCTATCTCTTTGACTCTCACGATTATTTCTAGGGGTTTCCTTACCCCTGCGTTCTGGTTGAGATACAGTTAGTAACCTGGGATTCGAAGATAAAGACTTTAGGAACATTAATTCGTTGATTAATCTCTTCTTGGTCTTCAAAAATTAAACTGATGATAATATGGGATAAATTAACTTACGATCAGATGTCATTTCTATTTCTCTTCCTGTTCTTGGACACACCGAGACAAATGATAATACCAAGATGACTTCTATTGACTAATGCGAATTCTTGTACTAAGTTAGAAACAATGGATATATAGAATAGAAATTGATGTTGAAACTTGGATCCTACTAAAAGAGAAGGCACACGCTCATAGAATTTTACTTACACGTCTGTATACGCCAGTGCCACTCCAAAGAGAAAGAAAGAAAGAAAAAAAAAAACGCGCGCCTAATAATATAAGATAGAAATTCACGTGATTAAACATGTGGGCACACATAGACATGATGAAGGTACGTGTTGACTTTGATACAATATATTGCTGACAGTAAGGACCCTGTATAATAACATCCCAAATATATTTATTCCTTGATTCATTGAAAAAACAAAAACTGAAACTCAACTTACCGATCCACCAACCCCACCCTGGTACTATAATTTAATGATTGAAAGTAGTAGTGTACTAGTGTTAATTTTTTGATCAGTTACCTGATCATAGTTTCTTACGTCGTTTTACTCATTCAAATATATTATTATTATTATTATTATTATTATTATTATTATTATTATTATTATTATTATCTCATGAAGTTCAATATTATTATTAAGATCTTTTGATTAACAATATTAATGTTTGAGTAAGATAGTTTTTTATGTTAATTAAACCTGGTCAAAACTTCCCCGGAAGTTTTAACCCGATTAGGAAAGAATATTGGATGGATAGGAAACCCAAATGCGGGTATATCAAATCAGTTTTTGATGAGGGAAAAATGTAACCTACTCAATTTTTGTTGTGATTCTACTTTCCTTCTTCTGATAAACTTTCCCATGTATTCTATCAATTTATAACCGTTAACATGTCAATAAACTGAAATATACACTACCAGAATGTTACCAAATCTGGTTAGTGGAGATAATCAGCAATCAGTCAAGACAAAAAAAAAAAATCAAAAAAGATCTGTTGATCAAAGATGATCTCTTAATTCTTGTTGGTTATATAAAGAACAGAGAATCTCCTTCTTTGGAACAGTTCAAACCATCTACTCTCACTTTTTTCAATTATCCCACACAAACATTTCACTATATACTCATAATATGGAACGTTTACAACAAATTGCATCTCAAGCCACCGCCTCTATTCAAGCCCCACCTAAGCCAGCTCATCCATTGGATCCGTTATGTCCAACTGAAATCAAAGCTGTCGTCAATGTCGTCCAAGCGCACTACGGTGATGCTGCTGGTGAAATCGCCTTTAACACCATCACCTTGAAGGAACCAACCAAGAAGTCCTACTATGAATGGAAGGAACAATCCGGTCCATTTCCACCAAGATTGGCCTTCTTTGTCATCTTACAAAAGAACAAGGCTGGTGTTCAAGAAGGTGTTGTTGACATTGCCAACTTGTACGTCACTGGTTTGAAGCACGTCCAAGGTGTCCAGCCAATTCTAACCGTTGAAGATCTACAAGCCACTGAATCCGTCATTAGAAAGGATCCTTCTGTCATTGAACAATGTGTCTTGTCTGGTATCCCAGCTGATGAAATGCACAAAGTGTACTGTGACCCATGGACCATTGGTTACGACGAAAGATGGGGCTCCTCCAGAAGATTGCAACAAGCCATGATGTACTACAGAAAGACCGAGGACGACTCGCAATACTCCCATCCATTGGACTTCGTTCCAATCGTGGACACTGAGACCAAAGAGGTCATCTTCATCGACATTCCAAAGATCAGAAGACCATTGTCCAAGGAAGAGCACACCAACTTCTACCCATCCGACTCCGTCAAGAAGCACGGCTACAGAACCGATGTCAAGCCAATCAACGTCACCCAACCAGAAGGTGTCTCCTTCAAGATGGACGGCAACATTATGGAATGGTCCAACTTCAAGTTCCACATCGGGTTCAACTACAGAGAAGGTATTGTCTTGTCCGACATCACCTACAACGACCACGGCAACGTCAGACCAATCTTCCACAGAATGTCTCTTGCTGAAATGGTTGTTCCATACGGTGACCCATCTTTCAAGCATTTCAGAAAGCACGCCTTGGACATTGGTGAATACGGTGCTGGGTTGATGACCAACCCATTGGCTTTGGGCTGTGACTGTAAGGGTGTGATCCACTACTTGGACGGTCACTTTGTCGACAGATCCGGTGAACCATTGACTGTCAAGAACGCTGTCTGTATCCACGAAGAAGACGATGGGATCTTGTACAAGCACTCTGATTTCAGAGACGATTTCGGTACAACCATTGTCACCAGAGCCACCAGATTGATCATTTCACAAATCTTCACTGCTGCCAACTACGAATACTGCATCTACTGGAACTTCTTACAGGATGGTTCTATCAGATTAGACATCAAGTTGACCGGGATCTTGAACACTTACGTTGCCAACCCAGGTGAGAAGACCGGTCCATGGGGTACCACTGTCTACCCACAAGTCAACGCCCACAACCATCAACATTTGTTCTCTTTGAGAATCGATCCAAGAGTTGACGGTGACAACAACTCCGTTGTTCAATCCGATGTCATGCCATCCCCACACCCATTGGGTTCTTTGGAAAACCCATACGGGAATGCTTGGTTTGGACAAGGTACTGTCTACAAGACCGTTTCTGATTCCTTAACCGATGCCAATGCTGCCACTGCCAGATCCTGGGATATCATTAACCCATCTTCTATCAACCCATACTCCGGTAAGCCAGCTTCTTACAAGATCGTCTCCTCTCAAACTCCATTGATGATGGCCAAGGAGAACTCCATTCCATCCAAGAGAGCTCCATGGGCCCGTCATGCTATGAATGTTGTCAAGTATGACGAAGATAGATTGTACCCATCCGGTGTCCATGTTCCACAATCTTCTGGTGAAGGTTCTCATGGTATTAAGGCTTGGATTGGTGATGGTTCTGATTCAATTGAAAACACCGACTTGATTGTTTTCCATACTTTTGGTATTTCCCATGTTCCAGCTCCTGAAGATTTCCCATTGATGCCTGCTGAACCAATCACTTTGTTGATCAGACCAAGAAACTTCTTCACTCAAAACCCAGCCTTGGATATTCCTCCATCTTATGCTGCCACTACCTCTGAAGTTAGAGCTAACGGTAACAAGGAAGTTGTTTCTAAGTTGGACAGCACTTCTAGATTAGCTTTTAACAACACTTCTGGTTCTGCTTGTTGCAAGAAATAAGATGATAAATTACTGATTCATATTTGATTTATATTGTATATTGGGGCTGGTTTTCCTGATCTGATCGTTTTGTTTGATTGTACCATAGGTTTATTTTTATATATATAGAGACGTTTTTTTTTATTCGCTAATATATAAATTTATAATATATTAAATACAAATTTTAATTTTAATTCAACTATAACTGTTAATTCTATTTCAGCTTTTTTAATATAATATTGGATTCAAATCAGCCGATATATATAATACACACATCCACGTGACAGTCGCCAATGTCCGGATGTCTTATACATATGGGGTCAATATAATATCTATATACATGTATAATTAGATCACGGCTGGTACCACAGCCACATCATGTGACTGTACGAATTGATTAAAATGTGTCATTCGGGTAATTGGAAGTTCGGTAAAAAATTCTTCTTTCACTCGGCTATCAACGGAAATTGAAAGGGAAAAGTAAGATTTTATTAAAACTTTGAAATCTTCTTGATCTATAAACTATATAATTAAAATCGAAATATTATCTGTGTCATATTATTATATCCACCACGAATTCGATTATCACTTGAAAGGACTTTGTCACTATACTTGTACACGACTCAACCTAGATCAGACCAGGTAATATAGATTAAACAAAAATCAAATTCAAATCTTGAGAGATGAGTTGTACCTATGTATCGGAAAACCTGGGGTAGTAGCGTAGTGTTGACTAACCTTGTTTTACCATAGGATCATGATAGAATGGGTTTACACAATTGAAGAAGAAACAATCAACTCGCGGTAAATGTTGCTAGAAAGTTATTGAGGAGCTATAAGGTTCAACTACCAACTGATTTCAATGAACTACATGGTATATATACCTTTGTGTGGATCAGTTGTACGACCGATGGTCTCTTCTTAGAATAAACTGGGGGAGTCACCGCGATGTATAAATTTGCTAGAGAACATGAGAAATAATAGAAATTGTAATATTATTATAGCATGGTACTGTTTTTTGTACGGCGGTTAGCGCTTATAAGAAAGCAGCGCCTGTACCGGACTGTATTTTCTTTCGCACAGTCCCAGCTTGCCGGTGTGCGTGGGTCATGTAGTAAAGCGATTTAGGTGTCAGCCAGAAAACTGATGATCTGTACAAACAACTTGAAGCGTTTGAACTAGAAGGAGGATCAAGAATCAACTATGAACGTATAAAAACCCAAGTTAATATTCACCTTTTTTTACTGTCGTGGTGTACTTTGGGAGTCTCCACTGCCTTTTTTCTCTCATTCTCACTGTCTCTTTTAACGCGACGTAGCACAATAATAGATTAGGTACTCTCAGGCAGACCCGCACTATAAGATGACTCTGACCAGCTGTGCCCTTTGCCCAGTACTGGCGCCTAGGCAGGCAATTTCCGGTGGCCGTCCCTACTTGACCCCAGCCAGCTCCTAGGCACTGGGCAGAGATGTCATGTCAACTCCACCAAATTCAGGCGGACTCGGTGAAAAATTCAGGAAATGTCGATGAATCATCAAAGTTTATATATAAAACCAAAATCTTTCCTCGCTTACTCCACACAACACACAAGGATCTGTATATATTTTAAAGACAACCTTCTAACCAATCCCACCACCACCCTTCAAGATGATGTCCAACAACATGAAGACTGCCTACAGTCGTCGTGCTATCCAACTTGCGAAGAGATCCGCCAGAACCGCCAGAACCGCCAGATTCTCCACCTCTACCATTCGTTGTAGCTCAACTGCCACTACCAAAGCCGCTCAAAGAGAGACACCAGCTCCTTCTTTCGCCTCTTCAACCAAATCCACCACAGCCCCATCCCAATCAAATAAGACTGCTGCCAATCTCGAACTAGATGACTCCTTTGTCGGTCTTACCGGTGGTCAAATCTTCCACGAAATGATGGTTAGACACAATGTCGACACTATCTTTGGTTACCCAGGTGGTGCCATTTTACCAGTCTACGACGCTATCTACAACTCCGACAAGTTCAAGTTCGTTCTTCCTAAGCACGAACAAGGTGCTGGTCACATGGCTGAAGGTTATGCCAGAGCTTCCGGTAAGTGTGGTGTTGTCTTAGTCACTTCTGGTCCAGGTGCCACCAACGTTATCACTCCAATGGCCGATGCTTTAGGTGATGGTATCCCATTAGTTGTCTTCACCGGTCAAGTCGCCACCTCTGCCATCGGTACCGATGCCTTCCAAGAAGCCGATGTTGTCGGTATTTCCAGATCCTGTACCAAGTGGAACGTCATGGTTAAGGACGTTGCTGAATTACCAAGACGTATCAACGAAGCCTTTGAAATCGCCACTTCTGGTAGACCAGGCCCAGTCTTGGTTGATTTACCAAAGGACGTCACCGCCTCTGTTTTGAGACAAGCCATCCCAATCAAGTCCACCATTCCATCCAACGCCCTTCAACAAATCACTCAAGCTGCTTCCAACGAATTCACCTTAGCTGCCATCAAGAGATCTGCCGAGTTATTAAAGGTTGCCAAGAAGCCAATTCTTTATGTCGGTAACGGTATTTTGAACAGTGAGGAAGGTCCTGTCTTATTGAAGGAATTAGCCGAAAAGGCCCAAATCCCAGTCACCACAACTTTACAAGGTTTAGGTGCCTTTGACCAAGAAGATCCAAAGTCCCTAGATATGTTGGGTATGCATGGTTCTGCCTTTGCCAACTTGGCCATTCAAAACGCCGATTTAATCATTGCTCTTGGTGCTAGATTCGATGACCGTGTCACTGGTAACATTGCCAAGTTTGCTCCAGTTGCCAGAAAGGCTGCTGAAGAAGGCCGTGGTGGTATTGTTCATTTCGAAATTGCCCCAAAGAACATCAACAAGGTTGTCCAAGCCACCGAAGCCGTTGAAGGTGATGTCACCAACAACTTAAAGAAATTCATCCCATTAGTCACCCCAGTCAAGGAAAGACCAACATGGTTCTCCCAAATCAAGGAATGGAAGAACAAGTACCCATATGAATACCAATTAGAAACCCCAGGCTCTAAGATCAAGCCTCAAACTTTGATCTCTGAATTGTCCAGATTAGCTGCCGAAACAGGCAGAGAAACCATTGTTACAACCGGTGTTGGTCAGCATCAAATGTGGGCTGCTCAACATTGGACCTGGAAGAACCCAAGAACTTTCATCACTTCTGGTGGTTTAGGTACCATGGGTTACGGTCTACCAGCCGCTATTGGTGCCCAAGTTGCCAAGCCAGATGCCATCGTTATCGACATTGACGGTGATGCCTCTTTCAACATGACTTTAATGGAAATGTCCTCTGCTGTTCAAGCCGGTGCCCCAGTTAAGGTTGTTGTTTTGAATAACGAAGAACAAGGTATGGTTACACAATGGCAATCTCTCTTCTACGAACATCGTTATGCCCACACCCATCAAGCCAACCCAGATTTCATCAAGTTATCCGAGGCTATGGGTTTCAAGGCCATCAGATTGGAAAAGCAGGAAGATGTTGAATCAGTCTTGAAGGAATTCTTGGACTGTAAACAACCTATCTTATTGGAAGTCATGGTTGAAAAGAAGGTCCCAGTCTTGCCAATGGTTCCAGCTGGTAAGGGTCTTCATGAGTTCATTGTTTTCGATGCCAGTGTTGAAAAGGAACAAAACAGACTTCGTAACGAACGTACCAAGGGTAAGCATTAGTTGTGTGTGTGAGTGATCACTGGCGGGGGATCTTATGATCCAGTTTTAATTTATTATTATTATTATATTAGTTCTTTTATTGTGTTTTTGTGTGTGTGTTTTTTTTTTTTTCAATAAGGGGGGACAGTGTGCAAGTCCCTATGTGTTTTTCATAGTCATTATTTATATATATATAGGTTTACATACCACATGAGTGAATTCGAAAGGTACTTTTTTAACGAATATGATTTACAGATGAGACGTAGATAAATAAAGAAACTCTATAGTTGTATACTTTTTTTTTGTGGTTTTTTTTTCTTCTTTAAGTTTTGCTAAATATTTGAATAAGATATATAGTATATGGTATATAAAACAAAAACGCTTATTGAAAGACCAAGCAGCGTTTTAATAAATATAAGAGATGAAACAGAATGTAATGGAAAGAATTGTTAATATTCGTAGAAGTTCGTGAAGAGTCATTAGGTTAAATCATTTTCTTAATTCCCAAACAATCTCAGCTGGATCAGTTGGCAAGGTGACCATGGATTGGTAGTCAACAGGTGGAACATGTTGACCTTCTGGGAATCTCCACTTCATGGTCTTGACGAAAGTGGTCAACAAAGTACTCAATTGAACATAAGCAAATTGTTCACCAATACATCTGTGTCTACCACCACCGAATGGTAAGTATGGGGAAGAGACACCCTTGGAGACAGAACCAAAACCGTAATCAACAACGTCGGAACCAGTGTTACCGTTGTTGTTGTTGTACTTGAAATCGTCATCCCATCTGTGTGGGTTGAAAGTTTCAGCTTGTGGGAAGTAAGCTTCGTTAGTGTGGGAGAAACCTGGAGAGACTAAGACATGGTGGCCCTTTGGAACAACGTAGGAAGTACCTGGAACGGACAATGGGTTGATGACCTTTCTGAAGATGGAGTGTAAAGGCATGTGCATTCTTAAAGTTTCCTTGATGATGTTGTTGACTAATGGCATTTCTTGGAACATTTCGTAAGTGACTTCATTGTCCCCAGCGACTCTTTGGATTTCTTCATAGATTTCATCTTGCAAGTCTGGTCTTTCGGCTAAGTGTAACAAGAACCAGGCGGAGGTAGCAGCAGAGGTGTGTTGACCACCCATTAAAACACCAATCAACAAGTTGGAGATTTCTTGGTCAGTCATCTTGACACCATCCTTGTAAGTACTGTTCTTCATTAAAACATCAATCAAATCTCTGTCTTGGATATCGTTTTCGGCTCTTCTCTTACCAATAAAGTCCTTGTAGGTACCGGCAATCTTTCTTTGGGCTTCATCTCTCTTCCAGTAGTGTGGCAATGGTAAGTTAGGGAAAACAAAGTTAATTGGGGTGAAACCCTTATCTAAATCAGCGTATAAACCGGCGAAGGAAGCATCAAACTTTTGTCTCATTTCGTCACCTAACAAAGATCTGGAAGCAGTAAAGATGGTAATTTCTGGTTGAGATTCCATGACGTTGACAACACCGTGGTCCTTTTCACCAATTCTGAAGTTCTTGGAGTCCTTGAAGTAGGATAAGATCTCCTCTCTAATCTTTGGAACATAGGACTTGAAGGCGTCTCTGGTCAAAGAACCCTTAACAAACTTCTTTTGTTCCATCAATCTGGAGTTAGGACAGTCGTAGATAACACCTTTACCGAAAATTGGAGTAGTCAAGTGAGTGTAGGCATCTTCAGCAGAAACATCAGTGATCTTAGCGTTCAAAATGAATTCATGACCCTTTGGACCCAAGTAGACAGTCATAACCTTACCCAATAAAACAAAAGCGAAAACATCACCGTATCTTTGTTGACAGTCAGCAAAGAATTCGTATGGTTGCATACCGAATGGAATAGCGGAACCAAACCATGGGATCCAGTAGAAAACCAATGGAACTCTGTCCTTTCTAAGAGAGTAAAGTAATTGCCATAAGAGGTTGTAGACGAATGGGAGGATAACAATAATGGATAATCTTTGGTAGATTGGTAATGTAAGGAATGTAGCTAATAAACTTTCAGCGTATGCTTTGGCAAGCAAAACCAAACTTTGGATTGTGCTCATTTTTTTTAGTTTTGTTCTGAATGAAGATTATCTGGTTGAATAAGATGACCTCTTTAAAGTGTTGAAGAACAAAAAAACCTGCTGCTGGATGAAGAATTAAACAAGAGAGAATACTTGGATGTAGTGACAAAACAACGGATACTTCATCTCTATATATTTGATCTTTCATTGGTTTTTTTGGTTCGTTTGTAAAGATAATCGCGATCTAAACGAGCACCTGCATGTACCGTTTGAGATTCTGAACGACAATTCTCAGGCGCACCATATGGTTACAAACGTACAACCTTCAGGAACAGCCAACGAGGCCCCAGGAGTTCTTTTTTCTTTTTGATCTTCCTTTCCTAAAAATCTATACATAATACATCTCTTCAACAGATTTTGAGGTTAAATATCAAAGACACTCAAATCAAAGGTGAATAGGTAGGAGTAGATCTGAAGATTTCGATCATCAGTACTGTATTTACCTAGTCGTTCTGATATTTACGCTGAAATTTCTAATTCTGCATATATACAACGTTCAGTGGCATATGCTGAGTAAATCCATTATGGTACGATTTGATAGGCCTGTCTGATTTTACGCGTCAGCTTGATGAAAATAAAACGTACAATATATTTAATTATTACTTAACACATAATAATATTAATAATATTAATCACAGCTCACATAGAATTCATGGACAATATTCTAACGGCCAACCGTCCGACGTCCTGTACAACTGGATTAATAACGTTTATGGTGCATGTGGCTATCACGAGCATTCAACATACACCTCGGGGAACACAGCTTACTGCAAACGATATTTTGGAAGATATCGGTTTTAATAAATCATAACTCGTGATTTAATCTTTAATATAATAGATTGGCTCAAACAGTAATTGGCAACTTGTTCTTTCCAATATATAGCATTATACCTGGAACTTCAAAGTTATGAGCTATAAGGTACTACTCTATGAGGCTTGTTTTATCAATAATATCTACATATATACGCAATTTGCAAAATTACATGGAGTTCAATAAGCCCCTTAAAAGTTTAATTCCAGTGTGTGATTTTTTATAGCAAATAGGATGCCATATATTTCCCTAAAACCTATGTACTTGGTTTTGACAGGTTGTGTTTTCGTTTATCTGGTTTCTGGAGTTGTTGATGTACACGATCAATCATTTGATCACATGACCGATTTGTTTTTCTTCTTTGGATTCGATTTGCTGCCATGACAACATCCTGGCGCTTAATATTTCTGTCAGATCAAGATTTTTCCTGGGAAATCATCATAAAGTTATATTAGATACTAGAAATTATAATTTGACGTTTTAAAGTTCCTTTCATGGATGTATAGTTACACGCTGCAATGAAACATCGCAGTAATCAACTGTCCAATTGGACCATAGCATCATTTAAGTGAATTCAATCTGATTGTTTTGGTGTCCCATTTCATTAATCATCATGAAGATATTACTTGCGTACTCCCTGATCACTGTACTATTGCTCATTCCATTCATACACGCGATCCCAGAGTCGGATGATTCTCTCCTCAAAATAACAGATGAAGAACCCCTGATAGAACACCCAAACAGTTGCAAATCTGATGCCAAGTTGAAAGAACAGATCAGCCTATCATCATGTGTATGAGCATACATTGAATATACCCTATTCTACTACGATGGGTTTACTAACCTATTTTTTTTTTGACCAAGTCCATGGATTTTCAACCATGCTATATCCGCGGTTACTCTGATCCTTTTTTATGTGAAGGTTGTTCTTTGGTTGTTGATTCTGATCAAAATTTCTCTGATTTCACAGATACAGACTGTTCTTGTACTTGCTGTTGGTATCAGTATCTCTCAAATTATTGTTTCAAAGAATTATGCACTGATATGGATGAATTAGTTCGCCTACAGAAGTATACCGAGTCTGTTTGTTCTATTGCCCCATTGAGAAAACTGATTAAACCTTTCACTGTAGTGGACAGTGAAGACCGTATTGCTCTTACTGAGAGTGTTAAAAGCAAGGAATTTGATGAAATGCTTAATGCTGAAAATGTGGAGTTATTCAGATCAGACAATAGTACACTCTATCGCACTCTAATTAAAGGGGAGAAGGAGTATTTGTTTGATAAACTCTCTAAGATATTTGACCTTGGGTCACTTGGAGAGAAACCATCGAAGAAGTTACTGAAACGTAGTTGGGGTAAGTTTGAGCAAACTGGGGAAATCGATATCACAGCCTTCGAAAGAGATAATAACATTGAATTCCAAGACGAGGCGGAAGTACAAGATTACGATGAATGTCAATTTTCTGAAAGAACGGATAAGATTGCTGTAGAGTATGTCAAACCTTCTGATCCTGATATCTTCAAAACTGAGGATGAATTCTTTTACGGAGAGAGCTCATATGATTATGAAGGAGTCGATGACAACATCACAGAATCAAGCGAGGAAGTTGTTGATATTAACGGTGAACCCTATCAATACGAACACG
Organism: Waltiozyma chaumierensis; assembly: GCA_030566875.1. Classification (NCBI taxonomy): domain Eukaryota; kingdom Fungi; phylum Ascomycota; class Saccharomycetes; order Phaffomycetales; family Wickerhamomycetaceae; genus Waltiozyma; species Waltiozyma chaumierensis. Next base: position 38,503 of record JAKUBK010000042.1, on the reverse strand, counting down.
TTGATCAACCGAATGATCAAACACATATTTCTGAGATTCCTATGGTGCAATCCAATGGCCACTTGGCCTCACCAGAAAAGACTGGCGAAGAATCTACAATTCCTTATGACCTGGAGTACGATTCCCTCTTCAGTCATGAAAACGCAACAGAAAGGTTAAATAGAAGGTCTGGGTTCTATCAAGAGAACAGTAAAGTTGAAGCATACAAAGTGAACGCCACCAAAATCCACGAGGCATTCCACAATGATATCAATTCCATTATCAAGTATAAGGACGATTTCTCCTTGGAGATGATCGAGGATGTCTTTGAAAACTTTATTGATAAGGCCGATGAATTCTTCAGTACAACAAAAACTCTTCTTGGTGCCAACAAATTCAGGAAATTTTACGGTGCATATCAAGAATCCATTCAGAGATATAAGGCTTATGATTCAAAGTTACAGAATGGCCAGATATGTTTGTCATGGTCACCGTTCACCACATCCCAGAATCCGTATGAGTGGCTCAACGAAACTGAGAGCATTCTTGAGATCAGCGGATGTTACTTGAATACATTAATCCAAACAAAGCTCGCTGGATCATGTGTCAATCCAGAGTCCTGCGATTGCAAGTGTTCCAATATGAAAGGTTTAGAACAATGCCTCTTAGGATATACCAAAATGCCACCGGAAATTAAAGAACGTGTTGAGGTAGATATCGCCAAGTTCTGTGAAGAGCCAAAGACCACTGTCGAAATAGCCGGTGTCCCACTTCAAGTGGACAAGTCCCCATCTGAGAAAATTGAGAACGATTTGAACTTTTTGGAAAACATCAAGGGTGTGGCCTCGTCATTAGCTTTTAGCGATGAGCTAGACGATCTCACCACCGAGTACATTATGGAGTCTTCTATGGAATTCCAACCTTCTCCCAATGACCCAAACTTCATCAACTCGAAAATTGTGTTAGACAAGTGCTACATTCCAATTGGCCTTAAGAATTATTTAAAATTCAACCTTGATAGCTGTGATGTGAAACAGTTGTATGACTGTAAGAACTCTTACCGAGGAAACAAGTGCTTCAATTTCAGAGGCGATACCAATCCGTGCAACAATGCCTGTTGTCTCGAGATTAACATGGTCCATTGTGCTGAATCCCACTGTCAGGCCAAAACTCCTGTCCGTGAGTTCAAGAAAATTGCCAATACAGTTTGTTCAATGTATGCAGATGAACATGTTACCAATGGCAAAGAACCATTTCCTGAAGTCAAACATGATCCTAGAACCACTTCAAGTTTATATGACGCTGCTGTTTGGAACAATTCGATTCAATTAGACCATTCCACGCGGGATAAAAGGGAAAAGCCTACTGAAATCCAAGCACCATCAACTTTAGCATCAGACCAACTTTATCTCGTTTCATGGGAATTATCCAATCCACCTTCCACATCAGTTTTGAAATCTGAGTTTTCCAGAACATCCTCATTGTCAGCTCTGTATGATATTTTGGATTTAAATACGAATCGAACAGAGTCCAAGAAAGATGGAATGACAAGAGAGGAATGGGATCTTTCAAGAAAAAACGGACCAATCTTGAAAGATGTTCAAGATAGATTTGAAGAACAAAGTCATAAAACGAATGATTCGCTTGAGGAGGAGCCCATGCACCATAAAACCTCAAAGAAAGATACAAAGAAGAATATAAAACCAATTTTAGGGGATAGTGGGAAAGAGAGAGTAAAGCGTTCTAATGAAGTTATTTGGAAGAGTGAAGTTGAGGCACAGGGAAAATCCAGGGATAAAGGAAAAGAGCTTAAGAACAAAGGCGATAAATTTGTTTGTGATATTGAAGAATTCAAGCCAGGATTTTACACCAAGAAATGTGACGTTCAAGAGGTCAAGGATTGTATAAAGCTGGGCCTCAAAGAATTGATGGATGACCCTGAACATTTTTGTCCATACTGTGTCAATGATAATGCGTATGATGAATGTCGTTGTGCATGTTGTCTTGGTAGATTCTTCAGTAAGGTTTGCTATGATCCAAACTGTTCAGACATTTCTGAGAAGTTGAGATATAAACGTTACGTCAAGAACATCTGTCATACAAGGCCCACCAAGAAGAATTTATTTGCCAGATCTTTTGATGAACCTTTGAGATTTACGAAACCCAGTTTGGAGTCAATGGCGGGAATCGTTGTTGATGAATATGAATCAAAACTGAGGAAAGAAAGATTTAACCCGAAGGGCAAGAGTAAAAAACATCCAATTACTGAAGAATTTGATTTATTTGAAGGCTACCAAGAGTTGAATTCTGCGAAAGATGGCAGCCTTTTTATGGAATCCAAACCTGTGAACGTGAACAATGAGAATATGAATAACATGAGGAAATCGATTTTGAGGTCCAATCTAAGGTCCAAGAGAGATGGACTAACGTTGGATGAATTGATTGCATCAGAGAACTTGGAGTCCGATGATACTGCAAGCACTGGTGAAGCGCATGTTGTGTTAGTTAATGCTGCAGATTTTGAGAGATCAGAAGAAACTTGGTCAAATTCAAAAGACGATTTAGCTGATAGGATATCCGATACTGTAGAGGAGACTTTTCTTGAAGATGAATACAGAGACGAGGAAGACAATGGTGATGTATATTCCAAGGATTATGCAATTGCTACATTTAACATTAACCAGTATGGTGACGTTGTGAGAAATGAAGCGGATGTTGTCGAGTATGATGGTGATGCTGGTGACTATGGCTTTGGTGATACGATGGAGTATGGCTATGATGATCCTGAAGTAGATGGGTATCTGTATGGTGGTGAGTATGAGAGCGAGGTTATTGGAAACAGTGACATGCAGAGACTTGCGAAGAGAAGAAGAAGAAGATCAGCAGATTTTGGAGCACTGAGATCTAGAAAGAAAGCCAATGCAAAATTCAGAAAGACCGGCCGTTACGCCAAACATGGAACTGTCGTCAAGAAGAAATATCCTAAAATGAACAGAAAGGTTGTTTCTCACAAGAATTCCATGTTAGCCAATGCATTCGGCGTGGATTCTGCAAGAAAACATAAGTTAAGTAAACCGAAACTAAGCTTTGATGAGGATATGAAGATTTCTCCAAAGATTAAACGAGTTCCAAGAACCAAAGAGAACTCTGATAAAGATTTTGAAATGTTCTTGATGAAAGGCCCCGAAGAGATAGAAATCAATCGTTTTCAGAAAAGAAACCACAAACCCGCAAACTATGATCTTCCCACAAGAATATTTTACAATGGAAGAAACCTGTTGAAAAATCAGCTCAATAAAGTTCAAGCTTTCGCTGACTATGCACAGAATTCTGTACAACCATCTCTATTATCGACCACAACCAGTGTTGCCATGAGTATTGCTGGCTTTGAGTTTTTGGAGGAATCTGAAAGAGCTAATGACTCCGCTGTCACATCAATACTACCGAACTCCACATCATATCCGTTGATTATTGCTTCACATCTAGAACCATCAAAACCCAAACCCATCGAAACCATCCCCTTAGAGACCCCAATTGTACTAACAGAGACTAAAGTTCTTACTGATGTATCTACCACAACTGAAATCCAATTGACAAAGATCCCCGGAACTAAAGTCATAACAGAAAGTGTCACAGAAAGAATCACCGAAAGTTTCACTGAAATATCCACCGCAACTGAATTCCAAATGATAAAGGTTCCAGGAACTAGGATCTCCACAGAAACAATTGAAGAGACCGTCACCGATTTGTCCACTGTAACTGAATTCGAAACGGTAAAGGTTCCAGGAACCAAAGTGATTTATTCAACAGATGTTGTCACTGATACGACCACTCTTGAAGAATGTAAAGACGTTTCTATCAAGACAAGGTTCCGCCCAACCACAGAGACAGAGACAGAATACGAATCCGTTTCCACGGAAACATACACCAAATGGGAGGAAACATACACGTTGGTTATTCCTAAAACAACACTTATCCGTTATAAGGATGTTCTCACGGAAACCGAATATGAACCTATCACCGAGACAGTTGTCAAAGTGAAGACAAAGATGATTCCATTGAAAACAGTAACTGAATATGAAGAGAGTGATCAAACCGTGACGAAGTTTTTGACCAAATGGGACACAGAATATGAGACGATATATGATGATGTATCCACTGTTGTTTCCACCACATATCAATCTACTTATACGACATCTTTGTACAAGAAAACCGTCACAAAGTTCAAGAAATGGGGTGAAATTACCACCACCACAACAACTACAGAGACGGAAGATTACACAAAGACAAGATGGAACCATGAGTATACAGTTACTGAATGGGATGAAGTGGTTTACAAAACCAAGTATAAATCCCGGGTCTCAACAACAACTCTGACATCAACATCAACAACAACTTCAACTGCGACAGTCACGGAAACTGTTTGTGTACCGCCTTGTTCAGCATCTGTTGGTAGGGCACGTGGACTTTTTGGTGGAAGGGCGACACTTCCTATTCGTCGTGACACAATCCCAGAGGAAGACACTTCACATATTGAGAAAAATTCTGATGAAGACACTGGCCATGAGATACTTGAGAGTTTTCAAGATGTTATTTTAGATGAGGGACTCTCGGATATCGTTGAAGATTTCAAGAATGTATCAGATATTGTACCATTTATTCCGATCCATGTCAACCAGACAAATTCCAGTGATTTTGCAAACCGCCAGTATGTCAATGAAACAGCACCAAACGAAATGTCATCCTCAAGCAATCGTTACCAACTCAGTTCTATATCGTTTTATACAATGTTTGCCTCAATACTCTTTGTGTCTCTTGTTTTGTTTTGGACCAACATTGAAGGTTGATCTGTTGGTACATATGGTCAGCTTTTATTTTCTTTTAGTTAAGTTGGTACGAGTATAAGATCGCCTGTATATGAAAGACAAAGTTTTTATCGTGATTTATTATTAAATATATATAACTTGGCCTACACGACGGTTGAATTCTCTCAGGACATCAAAATGTTGACAGCCCATTCGACACTTAGTCTCCTCAAATCAGTGTATGTTTGTCCCACACCAACAAACAAGATAGGAATATTTGTAGAGTAAACCATATTAACCAACGTACCAATCATGCCACCGACAGTATCACACTTACTGATAATGAAGAAATCCAAGCCTCTACCCGCACCAAAAGCAGCATTGAAGTTTCTTGCCTGTTCAATGGAGTCTGTGCCGACCAAAGCTTCACCAACCATGATGATCTTATTTGGATTGGCAGCCTTGGCGAAGGAAGCCAAAGGAGACATTAACTTGGCATCGTTATGTCTTCTACCAGCAGTGTCCATCAATATGACATCAAATTCGTTCTTCTTTGCATATTCAATAGCGTTACGAGCAATCTTGGCAACCAAATCAGCACCACCGTAACCACCTTCAAAGAGCTCGATTTGATTCTTTGTGGATTCTGAGGAGTTTTGAAGGTTTCTAACATGGACACGTAATTGTTCAACAGCACCAGAACGAAAAGTATCACAGGCAACGATGAGAACCTTGAAGTTGTTTTGTAACAACCAGAAAGCAAGCTTGGATAAGTTTGTGGATTTACCAACACCGTTGACACCGACAACGGAGATGACATATGGTTTTGGATTCGACTTGATATCTTCCAAGAGATTCACAGATGTGCCTGGCGTCAAGATCTTAGTCAAAGCCTTAGACAAGGCCTCCTTAGCAGTTGTCTCCACAGAGGTCCATGATTTGGTTTTAGAGCCGATAAGTTCCTTTTCGACAGAGGATGTTAGATGTTTGGCGGCCTCTGGAGCAACGTTCTTCTTCACTAGTTGCGACTCCAATTGTTGTAAGATCTTCTTGATATCCTCTGGAGTGATGGTTTTACCACCTGTGAATTTCTTGAAGAAGGAATATTGTTCCTTGACCTCGGACTTCTCCTTCGACTTGGACAACAAGTATTCAATTTCTTCGTTCAAATCCTTGACAAGGAAATTACCACGTTTATCCTTATCACCGTAGTTATCAGTATCGATCTTTTCAACTGGACGAGAGTCCATTTGGTCAGAAGTAGAGCCAATGGAGAAATCCAAAGATCCAGCGTCAACGGCCTCTTCAACACTCCCATCAGCACCCCATTTACGTAGTGCCTTACCTCCTGATTTCTTCGTAGTATTAGTAGTGGTACTTGTCAAATCTCCCTTACTTGGGGTAGAAATCTCCTTCTCTTTCTGTTCTTCAATGACGTCTGTTTCATACTCGTGCAACTTAGCTTTGAAAATAGCATCGAATTTCAAGACTTCGTCTTCCAAATCAGATAGCTCATACTCCTGCTTCTCCAAGTTCTCCAAGATATCATCACCAAACTTAGCCTTGAACAAAGTGGAACTAATATCAACAAGATCATCAGCGTATTTCAACGGAGTCAAAGTTGGGAAAATGGCAACACTGACAAAGCTCGGGTTATTGCAACGTAGGTATTTCAATGTGTAGCCGTTGTAAGTGTAGGTGTCAACCGTGGAGTCATTGGAAAGAGACTTCACTGAGTCTGAGATGAGAACGTTGCTGATCAAAGCGTTCACAATGTTGTCACTGATCTTACGTGGCGTGTATTTGTAAAGCACAGTACCGGAAAGGGTGAATATGAGGAATTGGTCAATCATCGGTGTTGATTAGTGTAGATATATATGTAATATTGCTTACAAGCTGAGTCTTTTCACAGTTCTTGAACAACGTAGGAGTTTATAATTGGGCCTAAAAAATGACAATTGGATTATCTGCCTGTCCCAAACACAGCTAATTGGAAACCACGCGTCCATCCGTCGATCGGGAAATTAAAAATTGTTGTGTTTTTTTTTTGTTTGTTTTTTGATCGCTCCGTTACTAAGAATTGACCACGTGATCAGTATCATATATTGAGTAAACCCACAATATTATTTATATAATTAAATTCTCAATTAGAATTTTAAAGTATTACAAAACATTTATTAGAAATTAATTAAAAGCACGAAGGAGGTAAACCACATTGGGGTTCAATACAAGTATCTAAAGTTTGGATTTAAATCACCATCAAAGGCAATGTCCTTTTCAGATCTAGAGAAGAACTTCTGTCTGTATTCAACAGTGGTCTTCTTATTGTTCACAGTCTTACATCTCAAATAAATCAAACACATCATGAAAATGGCCACACCACAGAAGGCAATACAAACAGCAGTACCCTTGATGAATCTTGGTGCATCTTTGGATTGGAAAAGGAAAACAGCAATAATACCACCAATATTACCAAACCCAATTTGGAAAGAAGTACCCAAGGACTTTCTCACATGACCATTCAAATTCAAAGAGTTCCAACAGATCAATTGTGGCATGGATGAATATAAACCAGACACAGTCAAGAAACAGCCTGCATATCTGACATGTGGTGTAGCAGTACCAATAACCATACATAACCCAACCATAGCCCAAACAGCTGTGGCAACAGCATATGGAGATCTAACTCTGGTGTAATCGGAGATAAAGGCAACAATGTTACAGAGACCAAAGGCCACCAACCATGGGTAGACAGAGTGAGCTTGAGCCGATTGAGGATTGGTGAAACCGGATTGTTGAACAATGGTAGGAGAAAAGTAGGCGTAACCGTAAGATGGGATGATTAAGGCAAAGTAAGCAAGAGAATTGAGCATGAAGGTTGGATCTTTCTTGAATTGGTTCCACATATCAATCAAGGTGAAATCAACATGGTAACCAGAAGCAATGGTATGGATTTCCAATTTTTTCTTCAAGAAATCACGTTCTTCTTCCTTCAAGAACTTGGAGTTTTCAGGGAAATCTGGAATCCAGAAGAATAATAAAAATGCTAAACCACAAGTAGCAGAACCTTCAATGATAAAAATCCAAGCCCAAGATGCAATACCATGTGTACCATCTAAATCATGGATTCTGAAGGCAATAGAACCACCAGCGGCACCAGCAAGACAAGTAGAAGAAAAGAAGAATGAAAATCTCTTTTGTGCTTCAAGTGGAGTGTAGAAAGTAGATAACACATAAAAGATACCTGGGAAAGTACCAGCTTCAAAAATACCCAATAAGAAACGACAAGCAAGTAATTGTCCAAAGTTGGTAATAAAACCCATACCGATAGTAACAGCACCAAATAATAAAATCAAAGCTGATAACCATGAATGTGGGTTAAAGTACTTCAAAGCCTTATTGGAAAAGACCTCAAAGAAGATATATGGGACAAAGAATATAGCCAAGGCAGTGTTAAATTGAGTACCATGTAAACCAAGAGCCTTGTCCATACCGAATGTTTTAGCATTACCAATGTTGATTCTATCGATAAATGAAAGAAAATATAATAAGATGAATGGTGGAACGACCCAGAAATCAATCTTTCTCATAAGGGCAGCTTCATTGATATTGTATTGTTGAGCTAATTCAGTGGTCTTTGCGATCTTTTCATCGTCCGTGAGAATGATGAATTGTTCATCATCATTCTTGGAAAAGGATTGATCTGTTTCATTTTGTTGATGTTCGAGTTTGGATTCTGTTATGCTTTTGGAAGACATATTGAATTGATAAATGTGGACGTTGTTGGATAAGGTCCAAATTCAACTGTTCCTGAGTTAAATTTGAGGGAGATCTAAGGTGGATCCATCCCAATCTTTATATATCCGTGTGCTAAACCATCATGGAAAGCACTTAGCTGGACACCTAATTGTGAGAGTCACATAAAGGTAATGAGTAACTTCTCCGCTTCAGGAATAGATACATGAATCAAATATGCTTTAAAACTAGTGTAAAAATCAAGCATCAGTCTTCCATCTTATCAAACAATTGTTCCTAAGATCCTGGTAGAAATGTGACGTTATGTTTCCGCATTCATGTAAGAAGGTACTCTTTGTCCTCTTAATTCCATCAATATCCGGTAGTAACCGCTAATATCCTTAAATCGGGCCGTTATTAAACATTAAACCAATTATTATATGGGGGATGGCTATTTGGTTCAGGCCGAACTTTGGGTCTTTTTCACAAGTTTTGAATATGGATTCTGGATACTACTCATATGAGATCTGGTAGATTGACAGCTCAATTTCTTAGATTGTGATTACAGCTAGATGTATTTTTTTAACTAATATTATGAACAATAGCTAGGAGAACTTCAAACTAAAAATTAAGCTAGCTAGTTTGACACATATATTTGTATAAAATTACCAAAGAAATTTGTTTGACAGCTAAGTCCGCTTGACCCCCGGATAAATAAATATAGCAAAGGTCTTTATATGAATATTTAATTTGCCTCATAAGTTGAAATATTTTGAGGGGAAAATTCTTTTCGCCTGTTCCGGCCTCTTTTCTTGATCTTCAGCTTTTTGGCATGCATATTCGATCAGTTAAAATTTGGTCAAGGATCTAGCCAGAAAACAAAGAAAAAACAAACATCAAAAACGGACCGGTATGGTGTTTGGATGTCGAATATGGCCGTTTCATTGATACGATCAAGATTCAAGAATATTCTAAACAATTTATATTATATCATCAGCGTTAATTGGAAAGATTTTTGAGTAGTTTGATGAAACTTCAAACATCCCCCTTTTGGGTATTTCATATATACTTGTAAGTTGTAGATACGTAACAGCTGACCACATATATGTGAATAACAACAATATTGTCTACTGGAGTTAAAATACTTGGGCAGGCCGATATTTTTTGGCATGAGCTGCCAGAAGCTATATATCTCGTGATAATTATCAGATCTATAATTTAAAAATGTGGGGTAATTATATTAACAATATCTATTAATTAATCAAGTATTGGCCATCGCCTGATCGATCTTTAAAAAACAAGCAATTAATAAGAGCATATAAACAAATTAACTATATTCTGCTGGCCAATAATTCAAAGCACGAACGACGTCGACTTTGGATATTTATAATACATACAATTGATATATGATATTAAAAGTATAGTACACTGTACAAATTAAAAACGGATAAATAGATCTAGTTGAGAAGTGAAATGTAATAAATATAGGTTCTCGATTAACAAGTAAGTCATCTTCATTCATGAGATGATACTTTAATTGATGAATCAGTACAAGTATCTGAAGTTAGGATTCAAATCACCATCGAATGTGATTTCCTTTTCTTCTCTAGAGAAGAACTTTTGTCTGTAGGAAACTGTAGCCTTCTTAGCATTCATACGGTAACAATGGAAAGCAATAACACAAATCATGATAAGGGCAAAAGCAGTGAAGGCCAAACTTACACTTAAACCAGTGACAAATCTTGGAGAGTCCTTTGGTAAGAAGATGAAAACGGCAACAATACCACCGAAGTTACCAAACCCAATTTGGAAAGAAGTACCAAGAGCTTTTCTGACATGACCATTGAAGTTCAAGGAGTTCCAACAGATCAATTGTGGCATACAAGAATACAAACCACCAGCTGTTAGGAAACAGCCAGCGTATCTGACTTGAGCATCACGGGATCCTAAAACCATAGCCAAACCAACAATCCCGACAGCACCTGAACCAAGAGCATATGGAGATCTGATTCTAGTCAAATCGGAGAAGTAAGCTACGATATTAGTAGCACCAAAAGCCAATAACCATGGGTAGACAGAGTGAGCTTGAGCAGATTGAGGATTGGTGAAACCGGATTGTTGAACAATAGTTGGAGAGAAGTAAGCGTAACCGTAAGCTGGAATCACAAGACCGAAGTAAGCAAGAGAAGTGTATAAGAAAGTTGGATCCTTCTTGAATTGGTTCCACATGTCCTTGAGAGTGTATTCATGTTCAAAACCAGAGGAAACTGTGTGGATCTCTAACTTCTTCTTTAAGAAGGCACGTTCATTTTCATTAAGGAATCTGGAGGTTTCTGGGAAATCTGGAATGAAAAAGAACAAGATGAAGGCTAGACCACAAGTGAAAGCACCTTCAATAATGAAAATCCAAGCCCAAGAATCAATACCATGCTTACCATTTAAATCATGGATTCTGAAAGCAATGGAACCACCAGCGGCACCAGCAAGACAAGTAGAAGAAAAGAAGAAAGAAAATCTCTTTTGAGCTTCGATTGGAGAGTAGTAAGTAGACAACACATAAAAGATACCTGGGAAAGTACCAGCTTCAAAAACACCCAATAAGAAACGACAAGCAAGCAACTGACCAAAGTTGGTAACGAAACCCATACCAAGAGTAACAGCACCGAATAATAAGATCAAAGCTGATAACCAGATGTGTGGCTTGATAATCGTAAGAGCCTTGTTAGAGAAGACTTCAAAGAAAACATATGGAACGAAAAAGATAGCCAAGGCAGTGTTAAGTTGATGGCCATGTAAACCAAGGGCCTTTTCCATACCGAAAGCTTTGGCATTACCAATGTTGATTCTATCGATGAAAGCAAGGAAATATAATAAAATCATAGGAGGGACTACCCAAAGATCGATCTTTCTCATAAGCTTCTTTTCATTGATACCGTGCTCTTCAGCGATCCTTGTTGTTTCGGCAATCTTTTGATCAGTCGTGAGAATCACTTGCTCATGTGTTTCATATGATGGGGATTCAGATGCAAGGTCTGTATTTTGTTTTGTGTCGTGGATTTCAAGATCAGACATATTTGTTTTTTTGAATTGAGCTAAGGTTTCAAATATAACCTATTGTTATATCATGTCTAGGAATGCAGTTTCGTAAAATATTGCGAAGAATTTTCATACTTTTTATACCCTACCAGCCATATTAATATTAAGTCTTCCAGTGAAAAAAAAAAAACTGACTATATCAATTTGCCATTTGGGGACCTCCGGTTTCAGCTTTTAGTATGGGGATTTCGCGGAGTTTGGTGTTTATTGTGCGGTCAATCGGGGAAATTCAGGGTGAGTCAGTCATGTGGCAAGTATGATTGATCGGATTGATTGCTCATAGATAAGTTACAAGTTTCATTGGGTTTACTAGAAGTTTTTTTTAGGGCTTAATCCGTTGTTTAAATTATTTTGACACATTTTTGTTGAAGTTAGATCACATATCAGATTTTGAAATGTTGAAAAGTAAACACTCATCACGGTGTTGTAACTTGTGGCATTAAGTTTATTAGCCTTTTCAAGATTAAACAACGGATATCTTCGGATATCTTCGGCTAGAGATGGAGGTAACGGTTAGCGATGGTGAGATCTGTACAGTCGATAGAGCTCCAAGAGCCGCGCATTCCCGATCGGTTATCGATGGATATCCGTAAGTCATAAATTTAGGTGAAAAAAAGAACGTGATGTCAAGAAATCCCCGGATATTGCCAAATCTTTATTGAGATTGGGAATTGAGAATGCAGGTTTCGCGGTTCGATAGTAGGCTGTGGAATCTCACTGAAATCAAATGGGACAACAAATCAACAAACCCAGATTAAAACAAATAGTGACTGATCAAGGATTTGTTTAATATCTATCAATTGTTTTGTGAAATTTAACCCTTCATAAGATCTCTGATAAAAGATTCATCTAGTCTCTTTTCTTTTTTTACAATGGATGAAACATTAATCGCCACTATCAACAAATTGCAAGATGCTTTAGCCCCTCTAGGTGGCGGTTCCACCAGTCCTGTTGATTTGCCACAAATCACTGTTGTTGGTTCCCAATCTTCTGGTAAATCCTCCGTCTTAGAAAACATTGTTGGTAGAGATTTCCTACCAAGAGGTACAGGTATTGTCACCAGAAGACCTTTGGTTTTACAATTGGTCAACAGAAGATCAAGCAAGCCTGCCACTTCAAATGGTGCTGAGTTATTAAATTTAGACGACAAGTCTGAATCCAAATCTCAGTCAGAAGACAACACAGAAGAATGGGGTGAATTCTTACATTTACCAGGCCAAAAGTTCTTCAACTTTGATGAAATCAGACAAGAAATCGTCAAGGCCACTGATACTGAAACTGGTGGTAACTTGGGTATCTCTAATGTTCCAATCAATTTAAGAATCTATTCTCCACATGTCCTAACCCTAACCCTTGTTGATTTACCAGGTTTGACTAAGGTCCCAGTTGGTGACCAACCTAAGGATATCGAGAAGCAAATCAGAGACATGATCTTGAAGTTTATCTCCAAGCCAAATGCCATTATTCTTTCCGTGAATGGGGCCAATCAAGATTTGGCTAACTCTGATGGTTTAAAGCTTGCCAGAGAAGTCGATCCAGAAGGTGCTAGAACCATCGGTGTTTTGACAAAGGTTGATTTGATGGATCAAGGTACCGATGTTATTGATATTCTAGCTGGTCGTGTTATTCCGTTAAGATACGGTTATGTTCCAGTTATCAACAGAGGTCAAAAGGATATTGAAAGCAAGAAAACGATTAGAGCTGCTTTACGTGATGAAACATCATTCTTTGAAAACCATCCTTCATACAGATCCAAGGCCCACTACTGTGGTACCGCTTACTTAGCCAAGAAGTTGAACTCCATTTTGTTGCACCATATCAAGCAAACTTTACCAGACATTAAAATGAGAATTGAAACTGCCTTAAAGAAGTATCAATCTGAATTGATGAGCCTCGGCCCTGAGACTTTAGACTCTGCCAGCTCAATTGTGCTTTCAATCATCACTGATTTCTGTAAAGATTACACAGCCATGTTGAATGGTGATGGTTCCAAGGATTTAACCACTGCTGAGTTAAGCGGTGGTGCCAGAATCTCCTTTGTTTTCCATGAAATCTTCAAGAACGGTGTCAATGCCTTGGATCCATTTGATCAAATCAAGGACGGTGATATCAGAACAATTATGTACAACAGTTCTGGTGCTTCTCCATCTTTGTTCGTTGGTACTCAAGCCTTCGAAGTCTTAGTCAAGCAACAAATCAAGAGATTTGAAGATCCATCCATCCGTTGTATCAACTTGATCTTTGATGAATTAGTGAGAATCCTCACTCAAATCTTGCAGAATCCAAAGTACTCCAGATACCCAGCCTTAAAGGAATCCCTTTCGAACCATTTCATTGAATTCTTAAGAGTTGCCCTGGTTCCAACTAACGAATTTGTCACCGATATTATCAAATCTGAAGAAACATACATCAACACTGCCCATCCAGATTTATTGAAGGGTTCTCAAGCCATGGCCATTGTCCAAGAAAAGTTACACCCAAGACAAGTTCAAGTTGATCCAAAGACAGGTAAGCCATTACCAGCATCTGCTGCTGCTCCACCCCCACAAACCACTGAAGAGGATAAGTCATCTGGCGGTTTCTTTGGTGGTTTCTTTGCTTCTAAGAACAAGAAGAGACTTGCCTCTATGGAAGCCCCACCACCTGTGTTAAAGGCTACTGGGGCCATGACAGACAGAGAAACTCAAGAAACTGAAGTTATTAAGCTATTGATTTCCTCTTACTTCTCTATTGTCAAGAGAACCGTTGCCGATGTGATACCAAAGGCCATTATGTTGAAATTGATTAACAAGTCTAAAGATGATATTCAAAGAGTTCTTTTGGAGAAGTTATATTCTTCTAACGACATCAATGATTTAACAAAAGAAAATGATGTTACCAAGCAAAGAAGACAAGAATGTTTGAAGATGGTTGAAGTCTTGAAGAACGCCAATCAAATTGTTTCTTCTGTCTAGACCTTGTTTTCTCTCAGTAATTAGGCGTTCTAGTAATTTTAGATTCAATTATAAATACACAATCATGTTTTTTTTTTGAGAATCTCTCCCCATAACTATCTCGTGTATACAATATGTTAAATGAGTTACCTAGTAGTAACACCAAAGATACCAGAACTAGATTTTTTTTAACAAATGTCTAGCTACCATGCTAGCTATTTAGAGATTACAGCCTTAACATCTGCTTTATACCAAATATTAATGTAAGATCAATCATCGTATCTCTAGCATGGACAGATCCCCTTGTCATATTTCGTAACCTTCCAACTGCTGTCTAAAAATCGATCCAGATCCCAAACTAGCCTGGTAGGTTTAAGTCAGCTAGCTTTGTACCTAGTCCCACCAAATCGTACATGGGACTGCATAGTACCAGAAACTCGCCGATCTTATAATATAGCTGTAGATCTAGTCCCTTAAATAATAGATAGAGACGTTTATGGTCCTAGACTTTTTCTCAGTCTCACGAGACTATTAATAAATTGATTCTCCTATATAGTTCTCTTTTATGGCTAGATGATGAACATATATTTTTATATAGCCAGTATTTCACGGCATGGAGCAAAATCGATCAAAAGTAGATACATATATATATATTCATCCATGTTTGAACCAATCCAGGACAAAACAAATCAAAAAAAAAAAAAAAGAAACAATCATTGAAAATAAACCTGTCTCAACTTCTCCAATCTCTCAGCAGTTCTATCTTCCACTTCATACAACTGTGACTTCAACTCTTCATGATTAGACGACGTAGTTGTTAAACCATTTGGACTAATATTTAATTCATTTTGAATGTTCAGCTCTTCTTCTTCTTCTTCATTTTGATTTTTATTTTGATCTGGGTTGATTTCTTGATTTTGTAAGTCTAAGACCTTGAACATCTCTAACAAGGTCTCAATACCTTTACTATTGTAACGACACCACTGCTGATGTTCTCCTGTGATATCAATAGGAGAAGAACCATCGTGGTCCAATGGAATCATGAATCGTCTATTGCATGCATCACAAGAGCTGATTATTGGTTGACCTTTTAGATATGGGGTGGAATTGATTGGGGATAATTTCCAATTGGATAATGCTAGTAATGAAGCTGGTTTGTTAAAACTCCAACCTGATTGGTCTGAAGAAGATTGAATGTGTTTCATATAAGATTTCAAATGAGTTAAATCATACTTAACCGACTCTTCATCCAATACCAAATCGATATTATCATTTGTGTTTTTATTGTCAAAGAATTTCAGATCGTGAAAATAGACCTTTTGAAACGATTCCAAATTCTCTTCAATCCTATCTATCAAAACATCATAAACTAATTCCTTTCTCTTCTCTTCATTTCCCCTCAAACTTCTCCAAGGACAATGAAAATCATGCGAGTCCTTCAATAAAGTAAGATATCTTTCCTCTAATGCGGCAATTACAGTCTTCTGATCATCAATATCCTCTTCTGATACATGTCCATCTCCTGTAAGATAGTTATTCTCAGGGAGGATTATCATCACTCGTTGCAAACATGAAATACAACTGATCTCCTCCTTGGTATGTTCAGAACAGCGCCAGCCATTTAATGACAGATAAAGCGGCGTTAGGATTTGTAAGCTTGAAGTGTGATTGATTGGCCAATATGGTGCTTGGTATGTTTGAATGAGAGAGAGTAATTGAAGAGTTGAATATGGATTGAATGTTGGATTGAGCCTTTCTTTGTCTCTTTCCCTTTCATAGATTTTAATTCCATTCTTATCGTTGGGTGTGGTGTTTGTACGGATACGATACTGGGAGATTGATTGAAAGTATCTGATCGTGTTATTCTTTGATAGTGGTTTGATGACTCTGCTTGAGTCTCTATGTGTCCCGGTTAGCTTCTTAATCTTAGATTTGTCGGTTTTTATCAGTTCTAATTGACTGTTGTCCAGGGATTTAGAATCGACATCTGACACACAACGAGTTGTGGCTATTGATTTAAGGATAGTTTCTAACTTCCGAGAGTCCATTGCTGCTTTTGAGTGGACGATGGTGGTGCTTCCAATACATATCAGGACATAGTAGATTGATTGGAGTTCCAGTTTTCTTCTTCTTTTATTTATTTTTAAGCTATCAATCAAAAAAAAAAAAACCCCTCAAATGTCCGGACAAAAACATAGAACTTTCGCGAAACATTCTACATATGTCTGCATATACAAATAAAAGCTGTTTTGGACATATAATATTATCTATAGATTTAAGGGAAACACATAAATGATTATTCTCTATTTTTTTATTTTATTTTTGTTACAGCTCAGATAAATCGATACTTTCTTGGATAAATTCAGCCTCGATCTCATCAACCATATCCCAAACCATATCCTCCACGATTCCTTCCTCGTACAATTCCCAATATTCCTTCACATTCTCGGATAATTCAGGCTTGAATTTGAAATCAGGACCAGCATTGAACTCAGCAATACCACCACCAAACACCGAAAGCATGGGATAATATCCACAAAGACCATTATCAGCGTGTGGATTTGTCGTATTACGAGAGAGTTCCGAACAACCGTCCAAAAATTCGTACAAATTTTCAAACAAAACTCCTTGATCAATACCATTTTTGAAAACTCGAATATAGGATCCTTGGATTTCATCAGGCTTGAACATCTCTGAATCTAGAACAGCTTCTTCCCCGTAAACGGTCAATGGGAAATGAAGATGATCCATTTGTAACGTCGGCGTGTAATCGTACTTTTCATAATATATTCTTCCTTTGTACCTCGACACCACTTGATCTCTAACAATGTCTCGTACTTCCCCTTGCTGTTTTTGGTTCGATCTAGGTATACACACCAGAAATCCGATAACATCGCCACTCTTAAAGCCACCCTCTTGCTGCATAAACGTTGAAAGACGAGATAAATGGATCCCTTCACCCGTCATATCTCTAATACCGTACGAATACCCATCAAATCCAACCGGTGCTTCCAATTTTGCCTCTCTTCTCCCTATGCCCAATCGAACATGGGCGTTTGCATCAGCCTTGAGGACATTGTATTCGAAATAAATGGATCCTTCGATGATTGGTAACTCAGCACGGCATGAGACCCAACCTTTCTCAGTGGTCACACGTTGTAAGTCCTTTGATAATAAGGTATGGCTGGATCGATCAAACATTGACAACGTAGGCTCGTACGGTTCCATCTCAGTGAGAGAGTATTTTATGATTGGTAGGAGAGGGTTAGGTGATACTTTTTGATAGAGGAACCCACGACGTCCTGAAAAGGGACAATCCTCTATGGTGTAGAAATTAGCAAGACGTGAATGGGCAGTGAAGGGCAAGGCATTGGCTGTATGAAGGAAATAATTCGGTTGGTAGTCATAGAAGGGTTTGAACTTGTTCAGAAGCTGCAGTTTTTGCTTTTTCGATTTGTTGGATGATGAGAATGAAGGAGTAGAGGATAAGGGGATGGATTCAAGTTCCGATTTCTTTACTCGATATTGATCTGGTGCTGGTGAACCAGATTTGGAGTTTGAATTGGATAGGGCTTCAAGAGGCCGTTTCAGTGGCAAATTTAAGGACATAGGTTTTGAGTTTGAAGGTGTAATTGGGGAAAGAAAACAAAGTATGGTATTATTAAAGAAGTTGTGTTTAATTTGATTATTATAATTTATCAGCTTCTGTTGGATTTGGCGCTTCGCAGAGCACTGATCTCTTTAGAGCCTGATCCGAGGGTGGATCTCCCATCCCACGTGCATATCTGGAAGGAGGGTCCCGATAATATGTTTAGGTAAACAATATTCTTTATCAGAAATTCGCGAAGCTGGTCTTTCTAAGCTTTCGTTGTTGCCCCAGTTGTTTGTCAATTAACCAATTTGTATCCCCTTAAATTGATAATCAAACTATCTGTGTATATTTAACAAAATCCATATTGAACCCGATTAATATACACATAGATACTTTATACAAAACACACAATGGCTGACGAATTTGTCGACGAACCACTCTATGACACACCACCTTCAGCACAAACAGTGTCTAGCCAACCAAACGCCACTCCGATTCCAAGAACAAGTATAGTTGATAGTAATAACAACTCAATGACCAGACAACAAGAACAACAAACAGACCCAGATCCTACCACCTCCCAATCTCAAATCGACACGCTTCAAATCAAATCCACAGCCACATCCCCACTCAAGGAATCAGATGGTCAAAACACATACATAACGTACCTTGTTTCCACTAAAACCAACAATCCTATATTCAATACGACTGAATTCAGTGTTCGTCGTCGATTTTCAGACTTTGTTTTCCTTTATGAGGTTCTCAACAATGATCATCCTGAATGTGCCATTCCTCCATTGCCTGATAAACAAAGATTGGAATATCTCAAAGGAGATCGATTCTCTGATGAATTCACACAGAAAAGGTGTCAATCTTTGGGAAGATTCCTTAAAAGAATCGAAGGCCATCCTGTTTTGAAGAAGTCCAAGATCTATCATATCTTTTTGGAAAGCTCTGATTGGGGGTCCTATAAGACCAATTTGAAGATCCACAAATCGGATGAACATCATCATAATTCAGGGTCCAGTTTGACTTCAGATGGAGGGATAATCACTGATGTTTTCATCAACGCTTTCAAGACTCCGAATTTACAAAGTAAGGAATTCATTATTATTAAGGAACGATCTGAGAAGTTGGATGAGAATATTTCCAGAATTGATAAGATCTTCCAGAAGATTATGAAACGATATGGAGATTTGGAACAAGATTATTACGATTTCTCATATCAGATCAAAAAGATTTCGGAATTGGAACCGGAATTAGAACTTCCATTTGTGAAGTTTTCTGAAGGGTTACATGGTTTAAGTCTTGGATTTGCTAATTTGAAACAATTCTTGGATAATGAATATTTGGTTTCTTTGAAAGATTTGGAACATTATATTAATTCTGTGAGAAATTTAATCAAATTGAAAGATCAGAAACAGATGGATTTCGAAGCAATTTCGGAATATTTGGAAAGATCGACGAATGAGAAGAACACTATACTTACAGGGGGGAATTCTGGAGGAGCTGCTGGATTCTTTAGTACTAAGTTTGAAGAATTAACAGGACAGAATGCCGATTTGAATAAAAGAGAAAAATTGAATAAATTGGAAACCAAAATTGAAAAATTATCCAAAGAGCTTGAAATTTCAAAGAAAGTTAGTGATCAATTTGAAAAATCAGCTTTGAAAGAAATCAATTATTTCGAAACTAGGAAATCTATCGAATTGAAGGAATCTTTGGGGAGATTGGCAGATAAGAATATTGAATTCTATGAGAATTTGATTGGAAAATGGGAAGATATTGAAAAGACTTTGGCTGCATGAACAATCCCTCCCCCCTAGCCCATGTGGATACACACGTATATTATCAACATCCTTATCTATCTATATAAGTTCTTGTTTCAGATCATATCTTTAATGAATTATATATAATTTATATCGATATAAGCTAACTGTAATTATAGTATACTCTGCTAGAACTTACTGTACTTGATACACACACGTGACCAAAATGGTAATCAATTTGTGGATCACATGACCGACAAATATATATATATATGAGCGGAAAAAAAAATAGATATCCATCAGCTCTTTTAACTTAGCTTTGGAACAGTTGAAATCAAATCTTTTATGATATTCTAGCTCCACTTTACAATTAAGTTACAACGTGTGATCTATATTTTTTTTTTAAAATAATTAATAATAATATAGGCCATCACCAGCTACTCATCATTTAAAAGTTTCACACAGGCGATCTCCAAAAAAAAACTTAAAAGAGGATATAATCCAAATGTCTTCCTCAGAAACCATTCAACCAAAGCATCATCATTTCATGAAGCAAGCATTGCGTCTAGCTTCACATGCTCTTCACACGAACGAAGTTCCAGTGGCGTGTATATTCGTACATGCTCCAACAAACACCATCTTATCATACGGTATGAATTCGACTAATGATTCGCTTTCTGGTGTAAAACATGCTGAATTTAGAGGAATTGAGGAGATCTTAAGTAAGGTTTCCATTCTTCCTGAATATCAAAGCAAGTCTAAGAAACCAACAGATATCTTTGAAGAAGTGGATCTATACGTGACTGTTGAACCATGTGTGATGTGTGCTTCTGCCATTAGACAGATTGGGATAAGGAAAGTGTTTTTTGGATGTGGGAATGAACGATTTGGTGGGAATGGATCTGTTCTTAGAATCAATAGAGATCCTGGGTTAAGAGATGGGTTTAAAGGGTATGGCAGTTATCCCGGGATTTATAGGAAGTGTGCTATTTTGTTACTGAGAGAGTTTTATACGAGAGAGAATGGGAAAGCCCCTGAGCCAAGACAGAAAAAGAATCGTGTTTTGAAATTGGATGAATTTCCTGAAATTAAATGGACGGATTATTTGACCAAGGAAGAGTTTATGGGGTTTTATGGTGTTGAGAATTTAGATTCGTTTGAAAAGAATCTAGATATTAAAATGATTAATGGAGATGAAAATGAAGAGGCTGATTTGTTTGATAATTTGATGGCTGATGAGAAACAAGACATCAGTGATATTTTAGATGCTTGTAACCAGTCTCT
Organism: Waltiozyma chaumierensis; assembly: GCA_030566875.1. NCBI lineage: Eukaryota > Fungi > Ascomycota > Saccharomycetes > Phaffomycetales > Wickerhamomycetaceae > Waltiozyma > Waltiozyma chaumierensis. The sequence goes on along the minus strand of JAKUBK010000042.1, from coordinate 17,310 downwards.
TCAACACTGTTTAGCGAATAAGAAGCAAAAGCTACAACAATAATTAGATATATATATATATATAAACTATACTAGCAACTAATCGATGGTTAGATCATCGACAGATTTACCTTGCTCTCTCTTCTCGCTCATCTCGACGATTTCCATGATCTTCTTATTGGCCCATTCGAATCTAGGACTGATCAAAATAGGTCTCAAATCAAACCTGTTATCATCTGGAGAATAATTCTCGGCGTGGTACGAAGGCGTGATCGTGGTCATCTTGTGTCTATTGACAGCATAGAACCAGAAGAACCCTCTAACCTTATCGGCGATTTCTCTAGGAGTCAATCTTGGAGTCCATTCATGATACAATTTTAGGAACATGGAGTATGGTCCACATTTGGAGATCTTACGTAATTGACCGTATTGGGATAGTTCATCGTAGGACATCCCCATATCGATTTCATCGGATTGAACGTAATCAGCTGTGATTGGCTCCAATTCAGCAGTAGGAGTGGCGGTGATGAAGTCGATCAAGATAGGCAAGTCGAATTCAGTGGCAGCATATTTGATGAATTTCTTTAAATCGGTCTTGGAAATCCCACCAATTGGATTCAAATCTGCTGAAGAACAATCATACTTCGTCAAATACCCACGAAGCGCTTCGTCCACATTGGCAGAACCAAGCACTAATAACCCACCTCTTTGGTTGTCACGACACCATGGCAACAACTGGGCAAAGAGATAAGATAACACCATACGTAATCTAGCTTGGATGTTCTGTAGGGCCAAGTTCTCAACTTGAGATCCACCAAAGATCTTAAAGATTGGCTTTTTACCCGTGGCAACTTGGAAAACGGAGATCACAGCACTGACAAGAGAATCCATATTCAATCCAATATGATAAGAACCGATATCCGAGGCTAATTGGGCAGCACGGTCACGTGTTTCCGAGGATGAATTCTCTGTTCCTAAATAAGCAGTGTGGAAGATTCTATTAGCAAAGTCAATAAGATCAACAGGTTTCCAATCGTCGTCCTTGACATTAGCTATCTTCTTGGCGTCTTGGATGACTTGCTCATTGCCATTCTTAGCAGCCTCGGAAACAAGACGACACATAGAATGAACAATGACGGCAGTGGCGCATGAATCAATCCCACCAGACAAAGGTAGGAAGAACCCACCACCGTTACAACGACGAACGTAATCCCATAACCAACAGGCTGGCCCAAGTGCGATTTCCTCTTCAGGTTTATGATACTGGATCTCACGTGGTTTGGTTGGGATGATTTCTGGGTTGAATTGAAGAGAAGTTGGAGATAGTTGGGATTCCAACAAGACACGTTGATATGGTTCGGTGATTTTGGTTGCTTGTAACCCATGTGACATAGAGGATCTGTAAGCTCTAACATCGTCTAAATCAATGGTGGCGGTTAAAACTTCGACATCTTGCAAGGCGAATTGAGCACCTTGAGCCAAGACTTTCCCATTCATGACAATCATAGCACATCCATCATAGTACAGTCTATCACCGTCACAGCCTCTCTGGTTGGAGTACAGGTAGACACCGCCACATTTCTGAGTGGCTTCTTGGATTAAGTTCATACGAGTGTGTAATTTTCTCAACTCATGATGGGATCCTGAAGAGTTCGTGAAGATCTCAACACCATCCAAAGCCATGGCGATATGTGGGGCTTGTGGGGTGAACAGCTCTTCACATGTCTCGGCACCTATGACAGTGTCCATGGCTTCAATAACAGCATCACCAAACTTGACAACTTTCTGACCAGTGATACGTTGAATGGAAGTAGGCAATGAATAGATCTCAACATACTTAGCACGTTGCCATGGAGTGAAGAATCTCATCTCTCTGTAATTGCCATCGTTGGCTAGCCATAACTTGGGTCTGATGAGTAAGATCTTACCGTCGTATGAAATCATACGACAGTTGTAACGGACATTCTTATGAATCACAGGCATACCGATATCCAAGAGAATCCCATGGGTTTCAGGATCAGAAAGAATGGTACCGTACATTTCCCAGGCATGTAGATATGTGTCGTTCTCCAAGAAATGGTCAAGACATCCATAACCGGTGATTTCCAATTCAGGACCAACTCTAAGACTGGAGTGTTGTTCTTTGGCAAGTTTGATGGATTGTAAGATACGGTCTCTGTTTCCGATGAAATCAAGAGCCCATTGGTTCAATGAACAAGTGGAAACTGTGATCAAGTGACCCATTGTTGTTTGCCTATTTAAATGTTGAGGAAGCAAAAAAAAAAAAATAAAGAGAGAACTGTTTCGATCTTATGAATTTATCAGTTGGAATTCAATTTTCAATATGGGCAGCAGTTTGATATCTCTACTCATATTATCATAACAATAGTTACCCGTGTCATTTGGCAGAAGAAAGAAAGAAAGAAGAAGAAAAACATTCCCACGTGACACGAGTCTGAACCCTTACACGTGACTAGTATGTGTTTTACTTAAAATTCTGTAAGGTAGCGCGCGCTGCCGCACAGTTAAATTTGTTGACATTTAAAATATATAAAATAATTGGTGGCGGTGGTAATGTCAATTGTCTAACTAAACCATAACCAGCTACCTTTCAACAGATAGTGTATCATTACAATCTTCAGAAAAGGCTTGAATCAGAATCAGAATCAGAATCAGAATCAGAATCAGAATCAGAATCAGAATCAGAATCAAAAAATATAGATATATATATATAAAATATTATAAAAGAAAAAAAAGAAAATGCCACCTTCATCCAAGATGAAGAATCTGTATGAGAATTTCAAACTTCTCATATTAAGATCATCAGAATTGAATAAAATGGAGATTTCCACCATAACAAACATCTTAAAAGAATACCAAGTCCCTTTACAGATCCAAGAAATCACAGTGGAAATCACCCAGGAGCAATTCATAAAGAACGAGTTCACCCATATCATCTCCAATACCTCTGATTTCCCATTGTACAAATTCACACAAGAGAAATTGATCCCAGTTGTCACTTCCCAATTCATCCTCAAGATCGATGAATTGCAAAGACAGCCTTCCATCAGACCTTTTTCACCTAACCCTGAACATGTTCTGAAAGACATCACGGTATGTGTTGGTGGCTTGCCTGATTGTGATAAGGAGGTTATCTATGGGGCAGTTAGAGCCCTTGGAGGTAGTTTTTCTGATACTTTGAATAAATTCGTCACTCATTTGATTTCGAACGATATTGAAGAGGATTGTTGTATTGTGGTCAACACGATTCAGGAACCCAAGATCCTCATTGTTGTTCCTAACTGGATCGATGATTGTATCAAGTTGAGGAGAAAACTTGATGTTACTCCGTATTTATTGGTTGAAGATAAGGATCAATTGAAGGCCAATTTGCAAAATGCTAAGATTTTCATAGATAAGGAACAAAGCCAATTACAATCGCCCTGCAAGGTTCTCTCCGGCAAGACCGTTTACCTTGGCGATGATTTGGAACTGGAACAAATCACCTCGATTGATATCGGATCATGGATAGAAACTTCTGCAGGTGGGAAAGTGACCAAAGAGATCAACAAAGCCGACATATTTATTGGTAGATATCGTGATGGCTTGGAGTACCAGACAGCCATGAGAAACAATCTAATGGTTGCTTCGTTGTATTGGGTGTATTGGCTGCAAGAGCATCAGCGGTTCATATCTCCCTATGAAAAGCTGCTCCACCATCCATGGGTTCGTGGCGGATTACCAGGGATGGAGGATTTCGTGATCTCGTCAACGAATTACACGGGTGATGCCAGACAATACGTGACGAAGTTGGTGCAAGCCTTAGGTGCGAAATTCACCACTACTTTGAACAAGAAGAACACACATTTGATAGCTGCTTCCACCACGGGGAAGAAATACGAAAGTGCCTTGAAATGGGGGTCTGTTCAGATCATCAACCATCTTTGGTTGGAGGAGACGTACGCCGATTGGTGTTTGAAGCCGACCTCGCATCCACGATACTCGTATTATCCACACCATTTCGAAATGAACGAGCTGATTGGCGATACGCCGTTGAAGATCAACGTTCTTCAGAAGTTCTTGGAATCGGCCGGTGAGATTGATCAGACTGGGACAAATCTCGTTGAGGATTCTCAAGACGAAGGGCAATTGGATCTGGTCACTTCGAAAGAACGATTGGATATTCTAGACAGAGCCAGAGAATCTTTGCCGATAGATTCATCACTGGAACCAGCTTCAACCACTGCTGAATCCAAACAACCATCGATCAGAATCCCCTCTGTTAAAAGAGCCCTGTCCCCAATCAAACCGAACCAAGAAGTGGTCATAGAGGAAATCATCGAACTCGCAAACACAACAGTAGTTCCAGCAACTCCAATCCGAGCCAGGGTTGGACGCAAGGCCAAGAACGCAGCCACCGAAAAGCTCCATGCCAACATGGAGGAACTGAATGTGTTTGAAAAACAAGTGAAATCCCACGATGTTCCATTGTTGCCTGAAGAAGTGGCTGAGAATAAGAAGAGAATCAAAGTGGGGAAATTGACCAAATCTTTGAAACGTGCTAGAGAATCCGGGACCGAGGAGGATTTGAAGGCTAATTTGACCGTTGAAGACCAAACCCTGCTACACGAGATCGAAGCCAAGACATCCAAGATATCTGTTAAGAGAGCAAAGAAGAAGGAATCGGTTAGCGATACCGTCAGTGCTTCAGTCACCCCGGAACGGGTTAAAAGCACAGCCATTTCAGCTACAAAGTACAATATCAATGCCATCTGTACAGGTTGGGAAGTGACCTTCAACAAATCAGACACGACGATACTTTCCAATCTCGGAATCCATTTGCACAAAGAATTGAATTTGAAAGCAAACATCAATACGATTGCAGCTCCAAGGATGCTAAGAACGGAGAAGTTCTTGATCTCATTGAGCCATAATATCCAACATATCATCATTCCTGAATTCTTCAAAGATGTACTTACACAGTACAAAGCCATGCAGCAGCAGCAGCAGCAGCTTGATAGCTTACCTTCTGTTGAAGAATATTCCCTGGACAAGAAGAATGCCCAATCAGTTCGACAAGAAAACACCTCTGTTCTTGGTTTGACAAGTCTACTTGAACGTTGTCAATCGAACCATACCAACAAGACCAAACTTTTCCAAGGTTTATCGTTCAATATCATTTCCAAATTACCAGGTGGTGTTGAAGCGATTTCCAGAATCTTGAAAAGCCACGGTGTTAAAGAGATTAAAATCTTTAAAACTTTAAAGGATTTGAAAACTCTTTCCAATTTGAAGTATTCTACCAGATCGAAGAAGGACAAGAATAATAACAATTCCTTTATCTTTGTGTCTAATGATAAGGCCTTCGATTCGAAATTGAAATCTTTGTTAGAAACCGAAGGTGAGAATTATGATATTTCTGGAAAGATTGTTGAATGGGGGTGGGTTGTTGCTTCGGTTTTTAACATGGAACTGTCCAAGGAACATATTACTTATGAGAAGGTGTATTAACATTTATCAAATTATGACGTACTATAAATTAAGCATATACTAATATATTAAATTATTAAATAATATTATGTATTTTCTTTTTAAATAAATGTATATATATCAAACAGACTTTCTTATAAACTGAAAGCCGGCATTAGAATTATTATTATTATTATCAATAAAACTAATGCCTTGATTATTATGAGCTGATGACGCAGAACCAGCTGCTGAGCTTCTTCTAGACGTAGTTGGTCTAACAACATACCTTCTAGCTCTTCTGCTCATAGTGCCCAAGCTCCCCCTTGAATTTCTCCAATGATCAACACATCTCTGAATGACACCCTTCTTACCCTCCAATTGATCTCTATTAAGCCAAGCTATGACCCAACCAAGTTCATTGACAGACATTTCATACGATTGACGACGACCCATATATTGTTCTGATGGGACAAGAGCATTTGGATACACCGAATTTTCCAATTTGAAAGCCTCTGTGATTGACAAAGTGTTCAACATTTGTGGGATTTGGGATTCTGTGAGTTGTAATGGGAGTGTGATGCTGTATGTTTGAACTTTACGATTCTTTGTGTATGGGAACGTTATTGTTTCTGAAGTGGCGGATTTCTTAATTGACACTGTTGGATTGTGTGGAACCACAGGAAGAGCAGAGAGTTGTTGACGTTTAGGTTTGGGGGATTTCTGATTAAGATGATGATGATGATGGGCCTTGGATTTGGCTGAGCAACTTGGATGGTTGATGCCTGGCACCATTGGAACCTTTTCGTTCTCATTTTGGGTATACCCACCATACCCCGTCAATCCAGTTGAAGAGGAGGTTGGAATGTTGCTTATGACGGTGGAAGGAGAAGACTCATGTTGTCCAGACAACGGGTAAGACAACCCGTCAATGAGACCTGAGCCATATAAAGCTGTGGTACTGTTGCTATTGTTACGTTTCACAGAGGCTGGAGAATATCTCATGCTATCATTGACAGCTGGATAAGCGTTGTTGTAGTATGGATTTGGACTTGTTTGTTGTTGAGCCATGTTCTGATAGTCTGGCACTGGAACGTTGTAATACTGCACTGTTGGCTTCTGATAGTACTGGAACTGCTCTTGCTGTTGCTGTGGCTGTGGCTGTGGCTGTGGCTGTGGCTGTGGTGGCAATACCTGTTGTGAAGTCTGATAAGAGAACCCATTAAACGGCATCGAAGGTCCATTTTTGACACCAATATTGGTGAAAGCAGGCGAAGGCGTGGAATATTGCTCCGGATTCACAACATTATGACGAGGCGACATACTAAAATCATCAACATTGGAAGCCATGACCGGGTTCAGCTGAGGGTAATTCAGGTTATAAGGCTGCTGCTGCTGCTGTTGCTGTTGTATGAACTGTGTTTGGGAGGAGAGCATGCGTGTCTCATTCATCGAGAGATGGTGCTGTCTGTTTGGAATATGTGGGTGTTGGAGTTGATAAGTGCTCATTGGTTTTTGTTCTTCTTTTTTTTTTTGTTCTTGATACTGTTGGTATGTTATTGATATGGCAGCTAGCTATTTCAACAACATTAAGGATATCGGACCAGGTTGTAAGCACCCAAAGCCAAGGACACACACTGATCGGGATTCTATTTCTGAAGGGTCCTTTGCTCTTTATATATAGGCTGCTAGGCTCTAGCACTTTTAACTAGCGGGATCTACAAGCAGCTGCTTGCGCCTTCATTTAGATCCAGTTCTACAGCAACTTTTGTGACCCACAACTGTAAACCGAACTGGATTCTAGAATACCTTTTTTTTACAGTCTCTGTATACAAACGGCTTAGCTGCATCAAGAAAAACCTGTATATTAATTCTTTTAACTGCCAGATGATTTTTGGGTGACTAGGTAGTAGGTAGTTTTCCTTAAAAACTGTTCATATCTAGTTCTGATCATAGAAAAGCATAATGATGAGATATACAGTACGTTCGGAGTCCAGACTTTTAAAGTCATGACGTTGAAGCTTGAGCTGTAAGTTGTAACTAACACTTCCTCAAATCCAAGGTTCACTCACCTGATTTTTCAGCCACTAGATGCATTCATTAGCTCTTTAATTCGTTCCAAGCTTTGATCCTGAAATTCACACATGCATATATATATATTCTTATACACTCGACTTTACAGATCTGTATATAATATATACGTACCATATTCAATATTTTCACATGTTAATATCTCTCCTTAATTCCTTAACTAGATCTAGCTTAATCTAGGATTAGTTATTTGTGGCTCTATAATTTATGATCAAATGATTTTTTTTTTTTTCCCCATCCAAATATGTATCTTGTGATCTAACTACAGCCTACTTATAATCTAGAAGTATTTATACTATAGATCTGAACAAACAGAAATATAATATATGTTCATCAAAAAAAATTTAGATCTGACCCACGCAAATATTAGATATGGACAATATACAAATTATTAATAATGTCGGAAATAGGTTCTATATAGTGTGCACTGTGTGCACTGTGGAGTTCGCATAATGTTAGACATACACGACTTATCATGCATGTATGTGTACGAGAACTGTAGAACTGTATATATATATATAAGAACTGTAAAATCTATCCTCCCAATACATTGTTTACAGTTTTACGAAGAATCGGCTAATTTGTTTTGATTCTTGAACGTCTAACAAGATAATATTTTCATGAATCTCATATATTGTAAAATGAAAAAGTATTCACTCAACATATATTTTTCAATGTATATATTAAGTACAACGTAGTAGATCCATATATCTTTCTAACTGATCTAATTAACAGTCAGTAGTGCTAGAAGCTTATTGAACAATAACGTAACGCGTGCTTTCCGTATATATAGTTAAAACGTTGATATAATCTATATCGATATATATATATATATATATATAGCTAGAGCTGGTTAAGAAGTTCGTAAACCTCATTTATACTTTCCACCAAATTTAACCAATCACAGCTATGAGCAAATATTTAAAATATTCTATATGTCAATCATAGGCGCCGTGTACTGTCTTCACTATAATTGACGCACAAGATACCGCGGCCTTATACTCTATATAGTATATCCTAAATTCCACGTACTTGCATGTACCTTGCTTGCTATATTTAAGAATTTTTGAAATTGGAAATAATATATTACAGTCAAGAAATATAAATTCCTTGGATATATCTCATGATACATTTGCAGATCATGTAATGTTTTGAGTACGTTGACAAACCATCCAACTCTTCTTATCTATTTTAGTTCTATCATATCTTTGTTTCCCGTGGGCACATATATATAGAGTTTATTAAAGTGACTCGGTTTTTATAATAGATCATATTCCTTGATCTAGACCTTTAATCTGAAATTCGAGTTATACGTTCAATCAATTGATATTCGAATTATCCTAGATGCATATCTACATTGGGAAAACTTACAACATAAACTTTCCATCACATGGAGTTAATAGACCATATATTAAAACATATAATCACTTGAAAGTTGACACAAATTTATGTATCCGTATCCAATGTAGTAAACTGCATGACTCTGTCCTTATGACTGCATATGGTACTAAAAACAAGAAAGGGGAGGCTGCGGCCCGCCAGACATATTTGTAGCCTAGGTCTAGGTCCCCCCCTAAACCCCCACACCTGCACATTTTCAAGAATTTTGTCCTTGTGTCTGTCAGCTAAAAGTCAGCTGGATAGTTTTCCTATGATTGGTTACGATGGTATGCTGAAAGTTTTACAACTAAATCGTATATCCTGTATTGCGTATATCCAAGATATTAAAATCAAGATCTGTTATAAATATAATTAGATCCGGTTATCTATTTTGGATCTTTTGGTTCTATATTTTACGTCCACGGTGAACTATTGTACAACTTACAAAATTGTTATTCAAAAGTTTTCAATTAAACCAGATCTTTTCAGGGAAAGTATTAAATTAAAAACTTGAATTAAGCTCTGTGGACTTGTTCATTCATATATGGGAATGTTTAGGTTTCACCAGCCATATGGCTTCATATTGTTAAGTGGGTCTGTGTATTTATTGGGATACTTGCCAAAGGGAAGTGACTTCATCAAAGTCGGCCAAGAGCAGCTAAGTATTGCTTTAAACGGCCTCCTATAACTGGTGTTTTATATATTGCTAAACATAGTTTTCGCTTTTTGAACTCATTTGTATCAAACTTTTGTCCCCAGATTCTCTGAAATCAAGATTTGCATCAACTACCTCCGTCGGCAAAAAAAAAATTGTTACATTTTCCATGCATATAAATTTATAACAGCTATATTTTTGAAATTTGTCCAAAAATATTAATGATCGATCTCTGATGTCAAAAATGAAAATTTGTCCCGATCACATATGTAGTTCTTCCCGTACACGTGACCGAGTTTCTGTCTTATTTTCTCGATCAACAAATAATAAATTACGTTATATGTCCAAGAAATCTCAAAAGTATATACGATTTCGATATCATAGCCCCAAGGTCAAGAAGAACATTCAAGATTCAATAAGATCACAACATAAGGTCAGACGTTGTCCCATATATTCACTCATAATCCATCAAGGGATCACCAACCACAATAATGACCAGTACAACAAGATCTGCAAGTGGATTTCTTCAGACTTTGACAAAGGCTCAATCCAAATACAACATTTTCACATCAATCCGACCATCTCATGAACTTGAACGAACAATACCAACTGCGACAACCATAGCAGCAATTAAAGACAATATCTGTACTTTAGAAGAACCAACGACATGTTCATCCAAGACATTGCATAACTACACGTCTCCTTTTGAAGCCACAGTTGTAAGTAAAGTGAAATCGCTTGGGTCAACAATTATAGGAAAGACAAATATGGATGAGTTCGGTATGGGATCATCGACGACTAATTCTCATTATGGGATCACTTTGAATCCTCTTTATCCTGATCATTCTGGAGAGGAAGCTAGGATTCCAGGGGGTAGTTCAGGGGGGTCTGCTGCTGCGGTTGCTGTTGATGGATTGGCTGATTATTCTTTAGGGACAGACACAGGAGGGTCTGTCCGTGTTCCTGCTGCTTTTAATGGGGTTTATGGACTGAAGCCTTCGTATGGGAGATTGTCGAGATGGGGTGTTGTTGCATATGCTCAGAGTTTGGATACTGTTGGTGTCTTGGCTAAGGATTTGGACTTGTTGGAGAAGGTTTATAGACATTTGGATGCGTATGATGTTAAGGATCCGACTAGTTTATTGCCTGAGTTCAGAGACAAGATCAAGGAATTACAAGCAAAGGAACAAAAGAATGGTAGTGATAAATATAGAATCGGTGTTCCTGAAGAGTTTATGATTGATTTACTGTCAGAGAAAGTCAAGACTGGGCTGTCTCAATCATTGGGGAAACTATTAGAACAAGGCCATGAAATTGTCCCTGTTTCAATTCCAAACATTAGAAATGCCATCTATGTCTACTTCATCCTGGCCACTTCTGAAGCATCTTCCAATTTGGCAAGATACGACGGTATTCGTTTTGGACACCGTTCAGACCAAGACACCAATGCTTACGCTAAGACAAGATCTCAAGGGTTTGGTAAAGTCGTCCAAGATCGTATTATCCTTGGGAATTACAATCTCAGTTCTGATTCATACGACAAGAATTTCCTCAAAGCTTCACAAGTTCGCAATGAATTACGTATGGATTTCAATAAGATTTTCAAATTCACCAATATTTTCAATCCTAAACCTGATGAAATGACTGGATATATTGATTTCATCTTGGCTCCAACAGTCACTTCCGTTGCTCCTACAGTGAGACAATACCAAGATCAAACGATCCCTGAAGGTTATGCTATGGATATTCTTACGTCTCCTGCTTCGTTGGCAGGGCTTCCTGCTTTATCTGTGCCTTGGTTTGTGGACGATCAGATTCCTATTGGTCTACAGGTTATCTCACAATATGGTAATGACGACCAACTGTTCATTGTGGCTAAATTGTTGAAGGATTTGAATAGACAGTAGACACGCAAGTGAAGTATATAATAGATAGACATGATTGAATTAATAAAAGACCTGTACATACATAACATCATCAAGATCAACGATCGTTGGTCAATCAATGTGACCCTTGTAGAGTCTGCAAAATCAAAGATATCTCTTTACTGATTTTCTCCAAAGTCTCATTACGAGACCAAGATTGATGATCTTCCCATACGATTTCCATTAAAGCAGCGTTCAATTGTTCGAGTTCTTCAACTGATAATTCGAAACTATCCGTAGCTAGTTGTTGTTCAAGAGTTTGAAGCTTTGTAAGATTGATTTCAAATTCGGGATCTTCTTCTTCCGGTTCATCTACTTCAGGTTCTTGTTCTTCCTTTTCTTCTTCCTTTTCTTCTTTTTCTGGTTCTTGTTGATCTTCTTCGACGATTTCAGGCTGTATTTCAAGTTCGGCTTGGAATTGGGAATTCTGTTGTTCGTTGGATGAATCTTCAGTTGGTTGGCCATCATTTTCTTCAACTTCTTTGCTCTCATCTTCAATGATTGGCTGTGGTTCACCGGTTTCTTGAGTGTTAACCATTGCATCATTTGGTTCTTGAGTTACTGGGACTTCCTCACCTTGACCAATATCACATGATTGTCCATCAGGTGACAGTTCAGTTTGTGGATTAGCCACCTCCTTAAGTTGCATCTGCAATTGAGAACCAGAACCAACGCCAACAATCTCAAATTTCCCAGCAATGACTTCCAATTGTTGTTGTTCTTCTTCTACTTCTTGTTCTTCATCGATAACTTCCAACTTCTTAGCTTCTTCTTGCTGTTGCTTCAATTTCTCAGCTATAATGGCACGTCTCTTCAACTCTCTTTTCTTCAAAGACTTGCATTGATCCACAAATTCAGGAACGGACATCTCCTCGATAAAGACCTGGGTGTTTGATAACATCTCGCTGGCCTTGATGATTCGATCTCTATCATTCGAAGTGATGCAGTCCTTGTAAATCATCTCGATATCCTTCATGAATTCCTTTGGTTGAAGGTAATATCCATTCCATAATCTTTCTTCAATGGTGTCCAAATCAATGTTGTAGAACTTTCTGCCTGTTCTTGTTTCCAAAATCATATCACCAGCCTTGGAATATAACGGAGTTGGGGAATCAAGCGGCAATGGTTCGAAGAAATGCAATAGATGAACATCGTCAATGATTGGCTTCTTGAACTTCTTATAGCGTGGCTTTAAAAGATCCATTAATCCGGATAATTTGATCTTCAAAGTATTACGGAGTTGCATATCTGCCTTTTCAAAAGACTTCAAATCTTCAGCATCTTCTTCTTGGTCATTTGCCTTATTGATTTCAACCTTCTCCAAGACCTCCAACTTTCGAGGTTTACGAGAATCCAAATACTCCGTTGGTTTCATTTGAACAGCCTTCCATAACGGTTTGAAGAATTCAAGTCGTTGTTCATGTTCAGCATAAGGCAAATTGACAATGTTATTTTCAGACAACCCAAAAAGCAACTTCAAATTCCCTGGGATCTCATCCTTTCTCAAATCACAAACACCTAACAACAACACTCTTTCAGTGGACGACAACGATCTCAATAGACCAGCCAATGTAGACTTAGCCGATTCCGGGATCGTCTCGTACCAGATATCAACATTAGGAATGAAGATAATCGAAGGTTTATGACGTCTAGCTTCAACAAACGTCTGGATAATAGCATTCTCAACGGATCTAGTAGAGTCTCCTCCAAATAACGACGACAAATCCAAAGATTGGACATTGAATCCTTCCAAATGATTCAATACGGCAGCACCGAGATACTGTTGGCCATTGCCAGGCTCACCACAAATCAACATCCGTGGTCGATGAACTCTTGACGATTCCAATCTCTTGATAAGTTCGTGTTTCCCAAACCCACCATCAAGATCATTTTCTGTTGGATCCACAAACTTGGCTTCTTCCAAGGTGGACAATTCCTTTGTTCTTGGAATCAACTTGTCCAATTTGTCAGTGATTTGAGTCAATGGTTCGTCTAATAACGAAGCCAAATGTTCAGGAATAGGAGCAGACCCACTGGCTAGCGATCTGGCAGAAGATGGAACAATCTTGTCTATGGCCTTCATGAAATCTCTAGCAGACACCGAAATTGTTGAAGGATCAATCTTCAACTTATCATTTGAAGAATAAATCTGTGGATAACGACGTTGGATACTGTTCAAAGCTGCTTCAGTACATAGTGCTCTTAAGTCAGCACCACCATACCCCTTGGTCAACTTAGCAACCTTAGAGATGAATGGTTGAGGAAGAGCCGGTTCCCATTTCTTGGTATGGATCTGTAAGATCTCTTCTCTTGCTTTGATATCTGGCAAGGGGAAATAAAATTCCCTGTCAAATCTACCAGGTCTTCTTAAAGCTGGATCAACAGCGTCGGGTCTGTTAGTGGCACCAATGACGATGACTTGACCTCTGTTATCCATACCGTCCATCAAAGCCAATAGAGTGGAGACGATAGAGGCATGGATTTGTTCTTGTTTGGAAGATCTCACAGGAGCCAACCCATCGATTTCATCAAAGAAAATAATGCACGGTTGTTGTTTCTTCGCCTCTTCGAACAATAATCTCAACTGTCTCTCGGCTTCACCGACCCATTTGGATAAGCAATCAGCACCCTTTCTCATGAAGAACGTAATCTTTTGTCCCTCTGAAGAACAAGAAGCTGCAAGAGCTCTAGCCATAAGCGTCTTACCAGTACCAGGAGGACCATGGAATAAAACACCTCTTGGTGGCGTAATCCCAAATCGTTGGTAAACTTCTGGGTATAACAACGGCAACGCCACCATTTCCTTCAATTGGTCAATGTAATTAGACAACCCACCAACATGAGAGAAGTCGATATCCATATCAACACCCAACGGATCCGTGTCAGCGTTGGAATTCTTCTTAGCTTTACCACTGTTGAAAGGAGTCACTGTTGTAGAGCTGTTTCTTCTGTTAGACACCCCACCAACCGGCAGAATCTCATCATCTGAAGAATCGGAATCAACACCACCAGTCAACTGTTTGGACGTGTCGTTACTACCACCATTGGACAGGCTATTAAAAATGGAAACAACATCACCGCCTCCAAATGGACCACCGGTTGGATACAATCTTCTGATTGGACCAGTCGCTGCTCCACCTCTTCTACTTCCTCTAGGAGCATAACCATCGCCATCGTTTCCAGCACCTAAAGCGAACAATGCAGAGTCTCCTAACGGAGGAGGAATAGAATAATCCACTTTCTTGGTGTTTGCCCTGAGTCTTGAAAGTTTGTTCTTCTTATAAGTCGAATCCTCATCTCTCAAATCTGCCAATTCATCAAAAAGTTCTCCGTTCAAACATTGATCAGGGTCTATGTCATTTGGTGTTCCAAAAGTCCCATCGATTTCCAAGTTCAGACCGTTTCTTCTACGGCGTTTGCTTCTCTTGGTATCTCCGTATTCGTAGTCGTCATCTCCATCGTCGTCTCTGACTATGAATGGCTTTTCACGAGGCTTAAGATCAGCTGAGGCATCTGAGTCGATATCAATGTCTTCATGTTCTTCTTCAGAGGCTTCATCGATGGAATAATCATCGTCGTCGTCTTCGTGTAATTTTCTGGCCCTTTTGGTTCTGGAAGATCTTTGGTGGCGAACAGGCTCTTCGTAATCCTCCTCCTCTTCTTCGTCGTCGTCGTTGGCCCTGTTATTCTGAACAACCTCTTCAAGATCGTCATCAACGTTGTCTATATTGTATTTGGAGGAAGTCCTGGTAGTTCTTCTTGTTTTCCTGGCTGACGTCATGCCATCTTCTTCCTCATCTTCTGCCTCAGCTTCTTCAACTTGTGGATCAACTTCTTCGATCCTTGACTCATCCAGTGTATCGTCAATAACGATATCTGATTCGTCCTCGCCACGAGTATCTTCAAGGTCACTCGTTGGTTCAGTATAATTAGTTGTCACCAGCCTTCTTGATCTTCTTTTGCCAATAGGTTCTTCATCTTCTTCTACGTCATCTTCAATATCGGAAGGCGGGTTTCTGCTCCATGATTGTTCTTTCTTAGACTTATGGAGACCATTGCGGTTCTTCTTCTTTGCTTTACCCATTTCTTGAGAAGGGTTGTACTTGAATCTAACAAAGATGGTTGGATTAGTTATCTTGAAAGGTTTTGTGTGTGGATTAAGTTAATTGGATTGTATGGAATTGGTGGCTGATTGGATAAAAATAGAATAGCCGCCCAACGATCGAAATCAAATATTTATATATATATAAAAACAGAAGCAAGATCTAAAGGAGGACAAACTGATATGGTCCTATACTTGAATAATATTACCAAAAGTTGGATGATAAAAGAGCAGTATCTTGCAGTATGTGTGTGTGTGTCAATTGGTCCCAGAGACGTGGTCGGTCTATTCTTGAAGACTCTAGAGATCTTTATTAACTAGATTCAAACGTCAATATCTTTTTGGATTCGAAAATTGGATTTGCCCGCGTAGAATTGTTCAGAACTTATGCGCCCACACGCTCATTTTTCCCCCCCAAAAAAAAATAATTCACGAAAATGTATGTCAAAATATTGCGGGCGTATGTAATTTTTTGATCGCGTAGTTTGTAAAGGAGGACCCGTCAGGACTCAGAACTGAACTAGAATGATTAAACCAATTACAATCACAAGATCTATCCTTCAAAAGTTACTATCTTTATTCTTCTTGTCTTTTTTTTATTCTAATAAGAATATAATACCTTTTTTTTTTTTGATTTAATAGTATTATCTTTGACAGCCACGCGGCTTGTAAATAGATAGTGCTCATTTTGAAGGACTCGTAGCAACCTAAATAATAACTACAGTTGATCAGACATTAAACTTTTGATCATTCTGCTAGATATGACGGCAACTTTAATTCTAATTAGATCTTAATTGTTTATATTGATTTTTGATTTTTTGAGTTAAGCACTGACAACCCAAAAAAATGAAGGAAAAAAATGGCGTCACAGACAGGATTCGAACCTGCGCAGGTAAAACCCAATGCCTAACAGCTACTTTATAATAGCAGGGCATCGCCTTAACCACTCGGCCACTGGGACCCGTTTTTACTACGTGAAAACCTGTTTGTTATAAGATATAAGGATTTAAATTGAAATCTAAAAAGTCTTCAAAATTCTTTCGCAACACAATGAACAAGATTGAGAAGAGATACATCCGGACAGGAGATAAAGCTAGAGAGTCTGTTTCAATCAGGGATATCGAAGACTGAGAACTCTCTCTGGGATCTTTCAAACACTACTTCAAGAAGAAGAAGGACTGGGAGGATGAACCAATACAGAGAGATATCTGGATGGTAAAGGATGAAAATACTATTGAATCGATGTCGGTGGGGATACAGTACTGGAGAACACTGTGGAAGGTGCTATACCGAGTACAGATACCATACCCTGGAATCTTGATCTTCATGAACTCTTCTCTTCTAACTTTCTCCTGTGAAAACTCTAGAGCTGTTCTAGTTTTTTTTTTCCAATAAACGATTCCATTATAGTATATAAAATTAATTACGTACATATGCCTGATTTAGCTAATAGCTTCTATAAAAACAAACAAACCTCCAATTTATTAACATTTCCAATTTCTTCTATGCCGTTAATTATTGATAATTGATTTCAAAATTATCAGTTGTTCTTCTTTTTGTTTTCTTTTGTTTTTGTTTTTTTAACAATAATATATATGTTGGAAGATGGATTATGTAAGCTACGTTAAAGTGTAGGCTGACTCTGGTGAGGCAGTCTGCATTACAGGAAGAGTATAAATGTAGTTACATTCCCGTGTAGAAAAGTATCTCAG
>JAKUBK010000041.1:0-53697 GCA_030566875.1 Waltiozyma chaumierensis | reverse complement strand
TAAAGTTTTTAAATTTATAAATTATTAATTATTATATACACAAATAGACACAAGCCGCGTTTTTTTCGAGACGATTTGGAGGGTTTGACCAAAATACGTCGTTTTACGTTATCATTTAGTCAGCAAAAATACGTGGCCGAACCATTTTTACGTGGCCGAACCAGTAAGCAGCCCTAATATTAAATCACGTGATAATATGTTTTAGATCGTAGGAAATTCCAAATTGGGAATTCATAATTGGTTCAAAAATTACAAAAAATAGGATCGAAATTCAAAAACAAATAAAATATAAATTCAAAAACTAAACAAAAAAAACTAAACTAAAGTTAACTAAACTAAATGAATTGCTGTCTGTGTGAAATCCCTGTTGGTATTGTTAGTAATGTTGTCAGTGCAAATCAATGCTTGGAATCCTGTTATGGGTTGTTAGTAAATAAGATCAGGGATAATTGAACAAAAGTAAACTTACTGCAAAAAAGATAATCAAAGGAAGCTCCAAAACTGAACTGCTGATATGTGCTGTTAGGTTTATGATGGCCAACGACTTCACAGTTGGGAATTGAAATGGACTAGTAGCGTATCAATAGAATATAAAAATACAATGGGTTGATGAAGATGAGTGATGGGTTAATGATAGACTTGATATGTGAAATGATAAGAGATGAAGTAGTGTTAAGATGTTATGATGAAGTGAAGTGAGTAAAGTAATGGTAACAAATGGAGAAGTAGTAAGGCATGATAACATAAGAAGTGATAAGACATTGGGAAGACTTGAAGAAATATTTCTAAGACTTGAGAATATCAGAAGACCTTGTTCAGCATTTCAAACAGACAGCAATTCACACAGACAGCAATTCAACAAACCGACAGCAACTCAGCACCAAGACCTAATTGGTTGAAAGCAACAATGTGAACAGATCTCAATCTCACATGGGAAAGGATCCATTCTTTGGCTAGCATCCAAATCGTTTTCTGATGAACTTTTAAATAAAAAAGTGGTTGGTTCTTGTTTGAAAGTTTTGTGGATTTCGGTTTCCTTTTATATTTGTCGGGGCGGATCCTATCTTCTGTCGCGCCTAGATATTTGGATGGTTCTCATTGGCCGTCACCTTTTCAAATTTCGCGCAGCTGCACGAAGCGTTTGACCAGTTTTATTGGGCAACATAGTCCGCAAAATCTCTGCAATTAGCTAAAGTATTGTATAAGGTTTATTGTGACTCTTTATAATGAAAAAAGAAGACTTTAAACGCGTAAAAAGGATGATGAAGTACCTACAATCACCAGTTTCTCCTAGACAGTAGTCATTGCTTTGGTACGACCTGGATCTGAACATTTGAATGAAAAGAACCAAATTGTATCTTTCATGTCCTCAGGTATCTGGAGCACGATTTATCTTTGCCTTTATAGTTTAGTTCAGCTTGTTAGAGCACTTTTAAAGTTCTTATGTTCTCTCATATCAGCATCACAACAACCAGTGTTTGTTTACAGAATTTGAAGAACTTTCTGTTTCCATGGCAACGCAAAGTAAAATTTCATAAATTTGACCGTGTCAGCTCCATCGCGTCACCCAAATTCGCAAAAATTCAAAGGCGTGTTGCTCGGGTGACTGAAGCCGTTACAGGTATAAGGCTCTGAGCATTTCAATTGCACCGCAGCTAGCCCTAATTTAGTTAAGATTAAATTAAAGACCAGTCATATCCCAGAAGATAGCGTCAACAAGACAAAGGTTGAACGCTAGTTATCTTAACACAACCATTCACAAGCTCTTCACCATGGACTCATCTATTTCCCAGTATCACATATTACACTTCCTAGTCTGCTTATCAATCACAATACTACCTTTATCATCATGATATGATTCAATCAACTGATATCCTGTTAACTCCTCTCATAACAAGTTCCATTCACTGAGACAAATGCATCACCCTTAGATCCAGTTCATTTGTTAAGGAACCCCTGTCTTAGTTAGGTTCAATAGACTCCTAAGTCTGAACGATGTTGGGCCAAGTCCTTGGTACTAGTAGGTGGTTATCTTATGTCCAAGCTACTTCTCATCCTTCAATTATGAGATCAATTTAGACAGAGATGTTCTATCATACGGATATTGATTTGACAGCACTGAATTGTTGAATTCCCAAACCATTCACTATTCATTTATCCAACTCTTTCTTTAGACATTGAACTTAAAGCATGTTACATTGACTTTCATGAGTTGGTACTAATATAGCTGATTCATATGCTCTAACTCTTAAGGTTTGTACTTCATGAGCCATTTGAAGATGATTTGAACGCCTATAATAGTACAAGATTTAATATGCTATTTAATTTATTTTAGTACTAAGTATGTTTCCAAAAGTGCGTTTATGAGTACAAGCTCTTGGGTTTAATCTTTAGATATGTGTAGCATAGTATCCACTAGTAATTAATACATAGAATATAACTCAGTTGGAGCTTGATTTATTGTTACTCTGACTCTTTCATAGTACTGGTAGTACAAGGGATTCTAAGTTCAGAACTACTAATATTACTATACAAAAATGTCAATATGAAGTTCTTCTCTGAACTTTTGCTCCTCTTCCAAATTGTTAATGAAAGTTACTTCAAAATAATGAGATAAACTCACTTTAATCGAGTTTATGATCAATTAGAATTTTTATCAAATAACTTAAACGTTTTTAAGTTACCTAGAAATAAATTAAACTGTTCAACCAGGTCCCAATTTTGCGTCTTTTGATCAAATTTGAGAAGTGGTATATGAGTCTTTTGATCAACCATATATATTGAAAAAATCATAAAATTTAGGGGTATCTAATGATGTATTTATTTATTCATTTTATAAAAGAATTTGACAAATTTTAAATAAAATTAGTTTTAAATAGAGATTATTTTGTTAAAATTTAAGATATGTACATTTTGGAAAAAATAATAATAATAATTATCATCTCCTTTGTTCAAAAAAAAATTAATTAAAAATATTTTTAATTAAAAATAGAAAATCACTAAAATTCAATATTTTAGATTTAAATATTTGATGATTGACTTTAATCATTGAACAGAGCAAAGTTTTCTCTATCGAATGATATTTATTATAGTCTGACATATGTAAAGCTGCTTAATTTAAACCTTATAGTCTTCAGTTTTAAGAACTTGATCAACTTGAAATTCGACTTGTACAGTAAATTAGATTTGCTAACCATTATAATGAATATTGAAATGACTATAAAAGGAAACAGCTAAATAATGGTATACTTGTATCGAGCTTCCTTTAAAGAGGTGTAATGATTATAGTCCAATGCTGGATGGGAATTAGTTTAAGATGAAACTGATAAAGACTTAGGATACGTAGTTCTTAGCTATAAGGCACAAATACCAGTAATTATGTAGTCCATCATCATGTATGACGAATTTATATTCATAAAGGTTAGATTTGTAGCTCAATTTTACTTCTAAAGGGATCAAAACGGACCTTGTAACCGCCAGATGTTGAAGAATTGGCTGTAATTGTGCTGTTCACTTCACAGAAACCCTTAGTATAAGTGGAATATGAGTTAATATGTGTTCTATTAATTTGATTTTTCGATATATACTGAAAAAAATTTGATTCATTGGATCTTATGTTCTCCAAAGGGTGTAATAGTTGATCTTGTGATGTAGATGTCACTTTATTCAAAAAAGTAAAAAGCTGCGGGTCGAACCGAAGCTAATCTAAAATTACTTGTAATTTCAGCTGCTGAACTATATTAACTTTTTGTTTTATTGAAAAGTTGTGTATATTTACGAATGATTCAAAATGCTGAAAATGTTTGGAATCTTTAAGTTTTTGTTTTTGTTTTTAAAGATATTATTAACAAACACCAACAACCCTGTTATATTAGAGTTATGTTTAAATGAACAGCCTCAATATAGAAGATGTGATGTCACGTCCATCAATCCCATCAACATGGGATTGAATGTGCTGAAGCAGTTCCTCATGAAAAAGGTTCATCCAATACAAATTCCAATATTACAAAAGGAAAGGTGGTGTGGTACTTCCCATTATAATGTCTTCAATTCGATCAAAACAGTGGATTCTTTATCAAATAATGATCTAGATAGAGGGTCCTTAGCTTTATGTAAGATCATAAGAAAATTCGTTGTGAAAACCATAAATTTGTTTAGGCTTTTATCTTCACAGGTGGCCAGAAAAAGTACACATAGTCTATAAATAATGTTCACTATTTCCAATCAAATCTAGCCTTAATGAAGAAAGCGAAATCTTTTAATATGCTTATGATTCTGACTATGTTCTCAATTTTTACAAGCTATTGAGATATAACTAACAACGTATTGTGTGTATTAGAAAGAATTTAGGATGAAACCTAATTAAAGATCATTTGGTTAGATTTTGTTGCTTGTAACAGATCAGTATTTATTAAATTTTAATCACTGGTCTTGAATATTTAATTTTTATGAAAAAGGTTCTTCGAAAACTGGTCAGAATCTAAATTAGTTTCAATAAATTGTGGCTGAGATGTTTTTTGGTACAAAGTATTGGGAAAGCTTCGATCATTGGCATTAGAATTATGATATTAAGATAAGGATTGTGTATGATGATTGTAGATTAAGGTAATGATTGTGTTTGCTTTTTTCTTGTAGTATGAACCAGAGATTTTAAAATTCTTAGAGGTTATGTTTTAGACTTGATTTAATATTAAAGATGCAAGTAAAGAATACACAAAAAAGATCAGATCATTCCAACAGCGAATAGGTCTCACGTAACATGATAGACAACAGACCATAGTAGAAGGGCACATCATGAAATGGATGATTTTGGTGATATTTTGGGGACTGAAGCCTGGCATGACAGTAGTTATGATCCTGGGGTAGTTAAATGGATAAGTACATGGATTGATAGAGAGAGCTCTAGATCACCAGCAACTGCTATTAAACATCAAGCATTCTTAATAGATATAGTATGAGTTGAGCGTGTGTATAGTGGCGCTCTAGCGGGTGTGGTTGTTCTTAATGGCTTGAGGTTGGGCTCTGGGGTAGGTTTGGTGTCATTTTAAGTACTAACAGCAGCGTATACTGTAATAATTTTGGAATTACAGCGAGAAGAGCCTTTGGCCAAGTGGATATTTTTCCTGGAATTTTCACTAGGACATGGGAACGAATCTCTGGGAGTTCATGGTTTGTGGTTTAAAGGACACAGGACACAGTGAATAGAGGCAAGTTGCAACAGCTAATCAATTTAGCAGGGCCAGCTAGTTTTTGGTGTAACAATTTTCAGAGCCTGCCATTTTTATCTGCCAAAATCCCCGGCAAAACCTAACAGCCTAACTTTTTGGTGTACAAATTTCTGAGCCTGCCATTTTTATCTGCCAAAATCCCCGGCAAAGTCCTTTCGCCTAACAAACTTTGATCAAACCAAGAACTGGAGGTCAGTAGGCTAAAATGAAAATCCTTATTAGAAGGTTTTAAAACTATTTATAAAAACATTAATGGTAACTTCAACCAATTTTAAGAACATTTGTGAAGTCTGTTTTAATTTCGGTTGGAAACTGAGTTCAGGAGCATCGTTTTAAAACGGAGGTTTTGTTAGCCTGCTGAACAATTTGTTAGTGTTTTTTCCAGATCCGCCCATAGTTAAGGTCTTCCGCCCATACAAAATTTCCGCCAGATTTTCAATTTTTCGGGGACTCGGAAAAAAACCGACCTTGTGTCTGTGATAATATATTATATATAATATTATATTAATTTATATGGTTTGTGACATGCCGGTATATTATAATTTAATAATTTATAACCATGGTTCAAACACACGTATAATTAATGATTATGTATAATTAATTATTTATACATTAATTTATATTTGTATAAATATAATATATTGTTATATTATATTATAGTTACATGATAGATCGGAATCCTACCAAACTGATCGGAATGTATTGGAATTGTTGTCTATATATAAATAAGGTGTTCCCGTTCTCAGTAACTATTCAGTTTAAATAATAGTCTTATAGTGTTTAAATAGGCTAGTCAAATTAGAGTAAAATCATTGAATACTTTAACATGGAGGTCGTTACGTACCTATTATCCTTTATCCCCAAAGGATTAATCATTCCAGGTCTTACCATCTTTGTGATTTTTTTGATGTCTCTCTCACCATTCTCATAATAATATAATCACAAAATTTATATATAAATTTAATAGATCTAGTATATTAAAATATAATATTCTAAGAACACACATTTAACGTTATAGGCCCTTTAGTTTTCGATAATCTGCAAATAATATTGTATTTCCAGAGATTTATCATGGGATATACATCATTTGTTGTAGGCCTGTTTCGAAGGGAATCGGGATACATCGTAAGTCGATCATCTATATAAATATATTTAATCAAGATTAGTTTATGAGGCTTAGTCTATAGTTGTCAACGCCTAATTAGGTTCTTCTCAACCTGGAACCATTGGTTGATATTTGAATATACTGAAAATACTTTATTGATAATTCAACTGAGTCTGTGCTGCTGACTTGCAGTACTTGATAAAAATCCATTTAATTTCCCGATACGGTCTCAAATCAACACCATGAAGCTCTGTCCTTATACCAAACAATTCTCAAACACACGAGTCATATGACAAATGTAATCCATAGAAGATAAATTTGCTGTTTTAAATTTGAAAACGTAAATCTTAAACAACAGTTTTACTTTTGAAACGAAATGACCTAGATGAAATCCAGTATAAAATGTCGTTCAATTCCAGGAAATTAGAGACTTGAATCAATCAACACTCTCTTTATCTCTCGAACTCTATCAAATCTCACTAACTAAATATCAAAATGAAATTATCAACCTGCACAATTTTCACTCTAACCACTCTCTTCTTATATGGAGTGAATGCCCAAGATTCCAATCCAAAGGGTTCAGAATCTTTGGCAAAGAACGCTGCTGTTGGTTCAATCACTGGCACAGACTTACCTTTTTCTGATACTGCTGTCATTGAAGCTATTGCTTTACCAAAAAATGTTTATCCAATTGTTACTGACAATTCTGTCTTATTCATCAACAAGACTGTTGCAGAAGCTGAAATGGACGCCAAATATGGATCTACTGATCTTTCTTTAGGAAAGAGAGACGCTGATGCTGATGCTGGATACAAGTGGAACAAGAAGAAACATAGATGGGATTATGTTAAACAATGGAGATACCCAGATGGTAGTTTCCGTGATACTCCACCAAGTAAATGGGATAAGAGAGATGCTGAAGTAGATGCCCATTGGTACTGGCATTACTACAGATTCGCCCAACCATTTACCAGATGATCGATTTGATCATCATGAGGCTTTTTAAGTGTGCACTCTATTTGATTTGGTTTATTTAACTATTTGTTTGACGTTTGTTTATAACTTGGTTTGGTGGGTGTGTTTTTACATATAAATCTCTTTCTTTTCAATATTATACTTCTTTGATTTAAACCCCATATTTAAATACGAAATGAAGAGACTAAGAAACAAATAGACCAATCTATAGGTATATCAAGATTTACTCTATTGAGCTCATCCAGTTCTTTCCAAAGTCTTCTCATAAACCTTCCCCAAAGCCCCCTCACAACCCTGAATATCACCTCTCTCAAACAATACCATCAAAGCTAACCTACTTCTCTCAGCAATCCCATTGATACGAACACACTCCGTACCATTGAATTCAACAGCGTCAATAACCTTACTAAAAATATCATCAAGTCTTGAAATTACAGATAATAATTCCACAGCATTAGCGAATGTCAATGGATATTTCTCCGAATAGTCTAATACATCGTTTGCTATCGTCATGAGATAATTGCCCTGTCCAAAGTTCTGGGATGTTTGTAGGGAGACTGTTATTATTTCAATCACTTGTGTTAGATCCACTAAGAGATCGTCTAATGATTTATAAGAATGTTCTGAATTTAATCCATGTGATTGAATGAATCGTCTTTGAATGGCTTGAAGCTTTTCTGTGACATATACATGGAATCTGGTTTGTTGTGTTGATGACAAGATTCGTGAATTGTCTGATACAGGGATGATTTCTTTAGTGTATCCTTCTTCTGTGAGTTTATCCTTAGACTCCGATTCGCCAGCTAGACCTGGTATTATGGTTTGCTGGTTCTGTACCTGATCCACTAAACATAAGTCTCCTGGGATTGATGATGGTGTAGATGGTTCTAGATCTGGGTTCAAGTTAAGGAAGTCTAGTTCTTGTTTATCGTAGTAATTGACTGGTGGCAAGTTTGGAATTTCAGAATCTCCAGATGGATGTGGTGGTGATCTTGGAATTTGATCATACGACATATTGCTCTAAGCTAATTGTTCTTTATTGAATACTATGATTGCGATTGATATCTGTGTTTCAATTTCTACTAGAGGCTTTTATGAACTGTATCATGTAATTGGTCAAAACCAGCTATATTGTAGTCTGGACTCTGGCGGCAAAATCCTGGAGAAAAGTGCTCGGATCAAATTAAGACGTGTCACCTACCAAAAAAATCAAATATGAAAAGACCAAAGTAGTAGGGAGGAATCAGGATCTAACTGTCTTTGCCTTGAACGAGCCAAAGAAACGTTAGCTTAGCCAACAACTCTAGAGAGTCATGAGTCCAATATCAATACCCAAACCACTTCAAACTTTCTTCAGTTCATTCCCTATCCATGAACATCCATCGTACCCCCAAAGCACTTCTGATGAATGGAGTGCTATGAAACTTCAACATATTAATTTCCAATCCACAACAGCCACCACACCATCTCCTTATTATTTCAAAATATGCACTTATAACACTTTCATTTCGAATGGTTATGTATTGGCTACCGATCCACTCAGTCTGTTTCTTCAGGTCCAGTTGGCATTAAAGCAAGGGCTGAAGCTAGGTCGTCGTACTAATACTACTATTAGTAGTAGCGGTAAAGATGACGTTGAAGATATCGATTTGAAAAGTAATTCCATGTTTGTCGTCAATCATCATGGATCTGAAGATGGGTTATTACCCTTTTACATCGAGAGAAACGCCAATTTTGATAAGTCTGGTGTTGTGAAGACATATGGATCTTTGAACGAACAAATGTTGAGAGAAGTCAAGACTAGTTCTGAGAGATTGTTAATTAAGTTGGTTGATGTTTCCATCTATGATTTTTTCATGATTACTATTCTAATGAAGGTAAACAGTGATATTCAATTGAAATTGTTCTCCTCATACAATACGCCACAAGAGAAATTCCTAAGATTGGTAGGATTGAAGGAATCATTATCATTCTTAGTTAAGAGAAATGGGTTTGAACTAAGATATCCTAACATTGCCAACCAATACAACACTTCCCTAACAACAACACTGACAAACCGATTATTATCATCGTACCAAGCCCAGTCATTGAAAACAGAGTATGAGACCGCTTTATCTTCATTCAAACAAGCAATCAAGAGTCTTTCGTCCGTGTACGATGATTCAACATTCTACCAGAACTCTCAAACTCCTGGTCTTTTAGATGTCAAGGTCTCCAGTTATGTTATCATTGCGAATGAATTCTTAAACAATACTGAGTTTGGTGAAGAATTGAGACTTTTCCCGGCCTTGAATAGTCTTTCTAATGCTGTGTTGAAGTGTGTTACATAGTACTTTTAATATTATAGAGATAGTCAGTGGTTTATCATCCACATGATTACCAGACTATAGATAGATGTCACAACTTCTTGAAAACGTTTCTAACACGTTTCAAGAACAGGACAATATTACCATCATCATTCAACAAAGTGAGAAATCCTTGAACTTCGTCCATCTCATGAATCTCTGGATCACTCTCTGTAATCTTGTAAAGCTCTTCGCTGACATCCAACGTTATACTGTATTGTTTCTCAGGAACAACCGAATCAATATTAACCAAAGTGAACTTCAGTAAATCCAAAGAAAGAGACTGGATACTTATACCCAATAGGCGTTCATATAATTCAACCTCTGGAATATTCTGATCGTTTTGTCGTTCTTTTTCCAATTTATACTGGATCAATTCCGAACGACGTGAATCCAGCTTCGTTTGGAACTCATCGTGTTGTTTCTGAAGATATTTCCTCTCTTGTTCAATCTCAGCGTATCTTGTACGATCACCTGATAATCGTGTTTCAGTTTGTTGTAACTCTTTATTGTTGATCTCAAGTTCTTTTAAAAGTCGGGTTTCCAACGTCTCGAGTTCCACTATGTTGTCCTGCAGCGTCTTCAATTGTGTTCGGAGATCTTTCACTTGTTGTAGGTGTTCGGTTTTTGTGTTCTGGATCTGTTTCCTTTGTGTTTGCACAAAGGTTCCAAATCGGTCTTGTAGGGATCTCAATGCCTGCTCGATTGGGGATTCATTTGTATGTGAAGCTGTAGACATTTTTTTTTTTTTGGAGACAACTAGTTTTCTCTGTTATACAAGAATGACTTATTGACAATGGATATTGAAATTGAACTAATTTTCAGAGAATCACTATAAGTGTAAAGGTCAGCTTTGTTGAAGATTTTGAATATTTGAGTTTTAAGATGTATATGTTTTTGTTTATGTTTAGAACTTCAAGCGCCACAAGCTAGGTGTGCGCGCGCCACGATCACAATGTGGCCATAACAGAATGTCAACAAATGTAAAAACATAGAGAAAAATATAGGAGAGAGAAGGGAGAACTATTACACTTGTTGTGGCGAAAGTATGAATATATTAATATCTTTTTTTCACTATCATACAACTCACAAAGATAATGTCCACTAAAACAGACACCAAATCGAACCCAAGAGTACGACTCCTAACGTTTAACACATGGGGGTTAAAATTTGTGGCAAAACAACGTAAAGCACGTCTTCAAGCCATAGCTAAACGAATCCATGATACACATACCGAGTACGATGTCATAGCATTACAAGAAGTCTGGGTTGACCAAGATTGGGAATACATAGAGAGACTCACGGCTGGATACTTCCCATACAGAAGAAGGTTCTACGCTGGTATTATTTCAGGTCCTGGATTGGCTATACTTTCAAAGATTCCTATCGAAGAGACATTCCTTTATAGATTCCCTATCAATGGTAGACCGTCTGCATTCTGGAGAGGTGATTGGTACGTTGGAAAATCGATCGCAGTTACATTATTACGACCAGTGACGCCAGACTCTCCACCGTTGGCTATTTTGAACTCCCATATGCATGCCCCTTATGCTCTTGAAGGTGATGCTGCTTATGATTGTCATAGAGCTTGCCAATCGTGGGATTTCTCTAAAGTTTCCAGAATGCTAACAAAAGCTGGGTATGCGGTTGTCATCACTGGTGATTTGAACTCAAGGCCTGGATCATTACCTCATAAATTCCTCACTTTAGAAACTGGATTGGTTGATTCTTGGGAACAGTTGAACGGTATCCAGGATTTAAACCAGATCAAATCATTACCTGCCCAATTGCAGATTGAAGTAGGCGGCACTACTTGTGATTCGTTACTGAATACATGGAGACAAGACCGCCATCCTACTGAAGCGTGTCGTTTAGATTATGCCTTGATAGATGGTAGAAAATTACAAACAGTTGAAGCACGGGTCTGTTTCACAGAAACCATTCCAAATATTGGTTCATATTCTGATCATTTCGCTTACAGATGTGAGCTAGAAATCTTACCAAAGAACCAGCAAAATTTAAAAAGTCAAGAACAAGAACAAGAACATACTTCGGTTAGACTGAATTACCTTTCTGAGATGTTGGCATTATTAGCAGAGTATAAGAAGACTTCAATTTGGCAAAGACAATGGCGTCTAGCTCATTTCTGGATCTCTGTTGTCTTGATTATTGCTATTATAATCTGTACGACATTCACTTCGAATATTGCTGGTTGGTCCTCTGTGATTTGGGTTATTGCTGTTTTCATTTTCAGTGTTACTGGTTTGATTGATGGGTTGATTGGTTTCTTGTTTGGTTGGAAAGAATGGAGAGCTCTAGAAGAGATCAGATTGGAAATTGAAGATTGTGTTAATGGTATCAAGACTCACACGTGATCAATGTATAGTGAATCATTGAGGGGTTCACTGATACAGACCTAGAACTATACTTCTATGGAGAAATGTCTGTGTAAACAAGTCATATACATTTTGTAATATTATCACAGACTAATAATGTTTTAGTGTTGTTTTTCTGGGAGTTCTTGGAGCAGTTTCGATGATACAACCAACGTTGTATGTTAAACAACTAACATTTGTGGTATAGATAAAGCATTATTTCTCGATAGTACATAGATGTCTAGTCAACGGATGCAAATATAAATATATCAATAATATTGTTGAGGATCATCATCTGTCAGCATGCTAGTCTGTCGGTGATTAATCGGCGAACTGGGCCCTGAAATTAAATTAATTAATTATCCACTGATTACGCGGGAACCCTGAAATATCAATAATATTATAAAAATAATTAGGTAATTGTTAACATATTATATTAAATAAATACTAATTAGTGCAAAGCTAGTTGTTCTGATGTATAAAATTCTGCTATCGGGGTCAACCGGTGAAATAGATTCTAACACCCGGGGGCCGGGACCACTAATAATTAATTGCAGATTTGCAAAGGTTTCGCCGAACGGCAAAAGGATCCTTGATCACCAGCCACCTCAGCCAATTATGTCGTGCAATTGGACTTGAACTTGCCTAATTCGGATAGTTTTGTAGATTTAATTAATTTTCTATGTAGCCGCGTTTGAAATTGATAACGCGTTTAATATTATATTTTTGATTAGAATTTTAAGTATAATTTTATTACGTACAAGGCTCAAGCTGAAATGACATGATGAGGTGGTAGAACTACATGATGATAATCATTTGCGATTAGGTACCTAGTTAAACCTAACTATTGAGATAACGAATATTGAAAATGGAACATTAAATATAAATACAAACCAAATATCCCAGTACTAACTTGCTCAATGAATACACCCCTTAATTACATTCTCTACTTTAATACTTCCTTCATCAACATCTACACATCTATTAAAACATTCAAAAACACAAAAAAATGATTGAAGGAAACCCACTATCACAAGGTGCAGGTTACGCTGTTGTTCTTGGCCTTGGATTTATCTTTGCCTTTGGTATGATGGCCATTACGGCAATGTTACGTCGTTATCAAAAGGAAATCATGACTGCTGAAGAATTCGCCACTGCTGGTCGTTCCATCTCAACATCCTTAGTTGCTGTTGGGTGTGTCTCATCCTGGACTTGGGCTGCTACTCTATTGACTTCTACAGCTCAAGCTTATAAAAATGGTGTTTCTGGTGGGTTTTGGTATGGTGCTGGGGCTTCTGTTCAAGTCATGTTGTTCTCTGCTTTGGCTATTAAAGCTAGACAGATTGCTCCTGAGTCTCACACTTTTTTGGAAATCATCACTGCTAGATATGGTCAAACTTGTGGTAATGTTTACACCTTCTATGCTTTGGCTACCAATATTTTGGTCAGTGCCATGTTGTTGACTGGTGCTTCTGCTACCATCAATTTCTTGACTGGTATGAACACTATTGCTTGTTTGTTCTTGTTGCCTGTTGGTGTTGTTCTTTACATTCTTTACGGTGGGGTTAAGTCAGTGTTCATCACTGATTACATTCATACGATTGTGATCATTGTCATCTTGTTCACTTTTGCCTTCCAAGTGTATGCCACTTCTCCATTATTAGGATCTCCTGGTTTTGTTTGGGAAAGATTGATGGAATTAGCCAAGACTAATCCAGTTGAAGGTAATCATGACGGATCTTTCCTAACATTCAACTCGCACAATGGTGGTATTTTCTTAATCATCAACTTGTGTGGTAATTTTGCTGCTGTTTTCTTGGATTCTGGATACTTCCAAAAATCTGTTGCTGCTAGTACTAAGGCTATTTTCCCAGGTTATGTCTTGGGTGGTCTTGCTTGGATTGCTATTCCTGTTTTGATTTCAACTTCTATGGGGTTAGGCTGTAGAGTTTTGGAAACTATGCCTGAATTTATCTACTATCCACGTGGTTTGACTTCTGCAGAAGCTTCTGAAGGGTTAGTTCTACCAGCTGCTGCCTATACATTATTGGGTAAGGGAGGTGCCGTTGCCTGTTTATTGTTGGTTTTCATGGCTTTCACTTCTGCTATGAGTGCTGAAATTGTTGCAGTTTCTTCCATTTTCACTTTCGATATTTACAAAGGACAAATCAACCCATTGGCTTCAGGTAGGCAATTGATGTGGGCTAATTATATCTCAGTGATCGGATTCACTTTGGCCATGGTTGGATTCGGTATTGGTCTTTTTGAATCTGGTGTCTCTTTAGGGTTCCTTTACAATTTCATGGGTGTCATTATTGCTCCTGCTGTCTTGCCCTTCACCTTGACTTTATTCTGGAAGGGTCAAAACGCTATTGCTGCTATCGTTTCCCCAATGTTGGGTTCTGTCTTTGCTATCATTGGCTGGCTTTGTGCTGCTAAGGGGTTATACGGTTCTGTCACATATGACAACTTATTTGAAGACAACGTTATGTTGACAGGGAACTTGATTGCCTTATGTTCTCCAGGGTTGTTTGCTCCTATCTTGACATATATCTTCAAGCAGCAGAACTATGACTTTGGACTATTGAAGAGCAAGATTCACAGGGTTGATGAAACCGAAGAGATTTTGAAGGCTGAGCATATTGAAAAGTCCCAAGATTTAGAACTAAACCCTGTTAAGTCCGTGGTGACTATCTCCAAACGTCTAGGTGAGATTTCCAAGTCCCAAGTTTTGGAAGAGGAAGCCACCTATTTAGCCCGTGTATCTCGTCTTGCCAACTGGGGGTGTCTGTTCTTCTTCTTGGTGTTCATTATCATTTGGCCAATGCCAATGTTTGGTACCAAGTATATTTTCTCCAAGAAGTTCTTTACTGGTTGGGTGATTGTTTGGATCATTTGGCTGTTCTTCACTGCGTTCGTTGTCATTGTGTTGCCTTTGTACGAAGCGAGAAATGGTATCTACACGATTTGTCGTGGTATCTATTGGGATTTATCTGGTCAATCCCACAAGTTGAGAGAATGGCAAGAGGAACATCCAGAACAATTACATGTTGTTCAGTCTCAAATCAGTGCTAATATTCACAACAATGTTGCTGGTGATGATGTTATTGTCATTGCTAACATTGATGAAGAGCTGGATTCCGATTATTTGCCTGAGAAATAGAAATTAAAAACTATTACATGCGTTGCAGGTTGACAACCTGGAGTTGTTAAGATGAGCTATCTTATAGTGATATTTATGTATTATAAATTCTAATTAATAATAATATTTAATAATAATAATAATATTTTGTTGAACAAGTAAAAAACGGTTTGACGTCCTTAATAATAACTATGCACATGTGTTAGGTTAACTGCACCGTTTAACGATCATTAAAGCCCAGATCAGGAAATTATCGCGGCGCCAGAAAACCTAGGTCCGATGGCTGATCCAATTTATATATATATTATTTTCAAACAAGGCCTTGAAATCTCCAGCCTCAAACGTCTGTTAAGATATGTCGATTGCACATGAGAATTGCCCAAATTCTGAGATAAGATATAGAGATCAATAATATTCTAAGAGAACTCACTTTGGAATGACAGAGCCGAACTCAGATTCTATGGCTGATGGTTCAAGAATCACCCAAGATAACTTTATACGTGTTATCTCTGAAGTCCACGAGACGTTTCCACATCTGTCGTACAAAACTCTCCTGAATGTTGTGGCTACCAATGACACTGTGTCACAAGTGATGGATTATTTCAAGGACAGACCTGAATTATGCAAGGATCCGTCAAAGCATCCAACAGGAACAACAACAACAACAACAACAAGAACAACAAAAACAGTTTCACCTACGCCGACAGACCAGCAAGTAGTTCCTGAAGAAGATGAAAGTGCATACGGTGATGAAGATATCAGTTGGGATGACGATGGTCTTAGCGATGATGAAGCAAGTGATCAAGACGAGGAAGGAGAGCAAATTGTCCAGCCTTCAAGGGAACAGACACAGACGGTGAGTCCAAAAGCAAGCACGACATCACCAGCCCCAGTTGCTATTGTTGTTGAAGACAGTGAAGATGAAATCTTTGGTTGTGAGTGTGAAGAATGTGTGTTGGTTCCACCAACGGAAGATGGAGATGACGAGTTTGAATCCGCCATCATGTTCATCGCTCAGAACTTTGTCTCTGTTCCTTTATCCCATGTTTTCCAATTGTTGGAATCCAACGGCCTGAACGTCAAGACCACTTTCAAAGACTTGATTGAACTAGGATACAAGCTGAAACCTGGGTTCCCTGTGCATAGTAAGAACACCAGTCCTCTTCGAAAGAAGTCCACAGAGAAGTCCTCAGCCAATTACCGCTCTGTGGTTCCAAGCTCCAAACCCGATACAGTTGAAACAGTGCAACGGGTCTCTGAATCCGAACACTACACAAGTGAGTCTGATACTGGCGCCACTGTTAATAAGGCCGTTGGTGATATCGAATGGGATGACGATGCTCTATCCTCCGAAGACGAGACACCTGTTATTCAGCAGCAGCAGCAGCAATCAAGTTCGACCAAACCGCAACCAGCGACAATTACTAAACAAACAACAGTCTCCTTTAAGGCCTCCAGTTCGAGTACAAAGACCAACACCGAAACAACGGCCAAGATCATGGATATTAAAGAAGACGATGGCGATTCTATTTCTTGGGACGATGACGGTAGTGAAGAAGAAGAAGAAGAAGAAGAAGATATTGAATGGGACGATGATCATATTTATACTCATCAAAAGACATCCAAGAAGATTCCACTAGGTGACACTGTACCTAAGGCCGAGCATGACATTGATTGGGATGACGACGGCTATGATGATTCTGACTCCTACGGTGACGTCGAGTCTGAAGACGAAGAAGAAGAAGAAGACAGTTCCATTCCTGCTGGCAAAGGTTTGGACGACATTGATTGGGACGACGACGGGTTTGATGGTGACAGCGACGAGGCTGAACCTCTAAGCGAGGATGACGACACGGAGGTCGTGAAGATGAACAGAGCCCAGAACAGTGCCAGTGAAACCACGTCGTATGGTCCTGGTGTTCCAAAGTCGAGAACAGTTGAAGGTCTGGCCGAAGCATTCCCAACGATTCCGAGATCTAAGATCCAAGAAGTCTACGCCAGAAGTAAGAATGATTTCGACAAGGCTTTGGGTGGACTTAGAGTTATTGCCGGGTACGATGTTTCCACCGACTCCAAGCAGCATTCCACTACCTTCAAGGCTTCAGCTCCACTTGGTTCCACAAAGAAGCTGCCACAGTCCAAGAGACCCAAGCAACACGGGGGCATTAATCCAGTGGATGATACCGATATCAACCTGGAGCCGTATGACTCGTTGGTGGACATGTTCCCAAATCTAAGCTTCAACCAAGTTAAGAAGCATTTCTTCAACAACCAAAGCGATGTCTTCAAGGCCCGGATCTCCTTGTTGAAGCTTTCCGAAAAGCTCATTCAGCAGGAGAGAAAGCTGGCTTCAGCTAAACCTGTCATCAAATCGACACAACCGACTGTGTCTGTTCCAAGAGACGCCTTACCAATTGCTGCTCCAAAGCTGTCTGCCTTTGACCAACGCATTGAGAATATTATCCAGGAATACCAAGAATTCCCAAGTAATTACATCAAACAGTTGTTGGTTCAAACAAAGTACAAGTTTGATGATGTCGAGAAGAAGCTTAATGCTGAATTGAGAACCCTGAAGAAAGAGGATGCAGCAGATTCACAGAAGGCTTGTAGTGGCACCGACAAGCCTACAAAGGAAGTTGATGTATCGACAAAACCAGGCCCAACCACCACTGACAAGGCGTCTATGTCCATTGATGATATTGCTAGCCATCCATATTTCGCCAATGCTTTGAACCAGAAGCAGGAAGAAGAAGAAGAAGACACAGACACAATGGCCCCAATCAAACAGAAGTTCAGCGATGAGTTTGAATTCCTCACTCAGATTTTTGATCTGTTGTCGTTCGACGTTGTTAAGGAGACGCTTCTGGCTAACAACGGTGACTTACTGGCCTCTGTTGATACGTTGATACTGCTGGACACAGATGAAAGACAGAAGCAGGGGGGTCTTGTGGGAAAGAAGTTTGCCTCGGCTGAAGCCATTGTTTCCAAATTCATTGACAGATCAGACAAGTCATCATCGACTAAGAAGACAGTGTCTGCTGCAAAGAACGAAGACTGGAAGAAGAAAATGACGACAACAAAAGCAACTCCTGCTGCTGCTGCTGCTGCTCCTCCAAAGGTTACTACTTCTAATCCAGTGCCTTCCTCCTTCAAGAAAGAAACCCCTGTTCTTACCGGGATTCGTTCGTTATTGAAACCAGCCACTGTTTCTACACTCAAGCAAGGTAATGTCAATAACAAGGATACTGTTACTGTCCGCAAATCTAAGAAGGATCCAGCCTTGGCTGCTCAAATGACAACAATGGAGTCTCAATTGAAGGGAAACATCCGGAAGTTCATTCTTGATGAAAAGCTGGCTGATTTTGAA
This sequence comes from Waltiozyma chaumierensis, assembly GCA_030566875.1. Classification (NCBI taxonomy): domain Eukaryota; kingdom Fungi; phylum Ascomycota; class Saccharomycetes; order Phaffomycetales; family Wickerhamomycetaceae; genus Waltiozyma; species Waltiozyma chaumierensis. Next base: position 35,160 of record JAKUBK010000041.1, on the reverse strand, counting down.
GGACTTGTTGACTTGAACATCGTTGAAAGAATGTCCAGAATGAAACCGTTGAATCGTGAAGGCTCTGAGGAAGAAGAAGAAGAAGAAGAAGAAGAAGAAGAAGACAATCAACAGTCTGCTGAGAGTGACGATGAATGGACAGATGCTTCTAGTTCACTTTCTTCTATTGTCAAGAGACCACAGCAATCTGTACCAGCACCACAAAAGTTCACACAGTCGAAACGTGAACAGACCCAATCTCCAACTCCCCCACAAGCTGTCCGTGTTCCAACGCCCCAAACCACTGAATCAAAATCCTTCGCCAACCATATCGTCTCTGTTCCTTCTTTCACCCAATCAATCGATCGCCAAGCTTCCGATGACATCGAATCCATTATCAGAGGCAAATCCAAGCCAACAAACGCCAATGGGTCCAATGTCAAGCATGTTCTTGGAGACATGGATGTTAGAGCCAAAGACAGTATCAAGAATGCGGGCTCAAGAGCTGCCTTTGACAACATCAAGACCGGAACCACCGTTTCTTCTCCAGGTCATTGTACTTCAGCCACAAATACTTCAGCAACGACTGCCAATCCTCAACCAGGTATTTACCAACAACAATCATACTACAATTTCAATGATGATGACGATGATGAAGACGATCCAATCTGGGATGATCCCCATTACTCTGAAGAAGAAGAAGAAGAAAAGAAAGAAAAGGGAGAGGAAACAGGCGAACAGAAGGATTATTCCATCATGCATCAAGAGATCAATGTCTTTGGTAACGATCTAACCAACCCACAACAGTTTAACTCGAGCAGCAACAACAGCAACTCTTTGGGTGGTTCTCATGCTTTCGGTTCAAGTTCATCTATGAATATTGTTGGCCAATCAGCTCTGCCTCAAGTTGGTGGTTCCATCTGGAACAATACCAGTGGTGAACAGCCTGTCAATACAGGCTTTGGCGGAGGCTTTGGATACGGTGCTTTTGGTTCTTCTGGATTGGATTCAACTTGGTCTACGTCTGCCACTCAACAACAACAACAACAACAACCAGTGCCACCTCCACCACCACCACAACCTTTTGGTCACATGAGTCCAGAATCTTCCATTTCCAATGGCTCCACAGGTCTTTTCCAACCCCAACCTCTACATCAGACCCAAACTCCATCGCTGTCTGATCAATTGGGTTCGAATAATTACCAATTTGGTAGTGGCAGTTCCAATCCATTAGTTCCAGGAATCAACAACTTACCTGGTCAAGCCTCGAATTTCCTCCAAGGTCTTCGTTCTACTTCAGCAGTTGGGTTACAATCGCAAGCATTTGGTTTTAATACAGCTTCTGGTGGTGGTTCTCCATTTGGTAATTCTCCAAGCATGTTTTCTCAAACTCCACCACAACAACTATCAACAGCAGCACCAGCATCAGCAGCAGCTTCTCCAGCTTTTAGTTCTGGTATCTTCGGTTCTCAAGGTAATACTCCTTTGACTGGAAATGCTCAAGTGGGGTTTGATCCTTTGAACTTACATGGTACTCCACCAGTGTTCACCCAATCTTCTGCTAGTATCGTTTCTGGTTCTCCGTTTGTCGATTCTTCCTCTGTCGGTTCTCCACTGGTTCAACATATCATCACAGCTTCTCCAGCTACAAACCCAATTGTCACTGTTCCATCAGTTCAGTCTTCTGTGGTGGTGGCGGTGGAACAAGAAATCGACCATGAACTTGCTCATAAGGTTGATTCCTTGTATTCCATGTTCCCAAACATTCCAAAACATCAAATCCAAACTATTCTTGTTCAGAACGAAGAAGATATGGATGTCACCACCGACTTGTTGTTGAACTATGAAGAGATTTCCAGATTCAATGACGAAGCCAATGAAGAAGAAGATGATGATGAAGAAGATCAGGAACCGTCTTGGGTAGTTGCCGGATCCAATGGCAGCAGCAGAATCTTTGACCAACAACACAAGGAAGATGAGGCTGACCTCGCCAATCAAATGGAGAACGACTTTGAATGGGATGAACAAGCTGAGAAGATGAAGACCATCACCGAATTAACCCAATTATCTCCGCAAGAAGCCCAACCTTTCTTCGACCGTAACGATTACGACGTCAATGCCACTTTGGTTGATATTGTCAATGATTATAATGCCAATCTTGAATCCAATCTCAAGAAGCTGAGAGAGAAGCTCATCAACCAATTGCCTCGGAATTCCAAGTCCAAGATCCCAACTGGTGGAAGGGTTCAAAACTTACCTAACTTCGCCATGACCATCAAAGAGAAGGAATCCGTTGAGAATAGATTGAAGGAGGCCAGTGGGAAATTATCTTACCAATACGAAGAAGATGGACAAGATGCCCAAAATTTACGTGCTTTACTTACCACAAATCCATTGTTAAGCGGTATCTACTGGGAATTTTACGTTAAGCTATTGAAGTTCTTTGGTGGCGCTGTCTACAAGGCTCTCAGTGTTGGGATCTACTTGGTTGAACATGATGGTGTTTCCAAGACTTTAGAAGATTCCTGGAAATCTACCCCAGCTCCTAATACCACTGCTGCTGCTGCTGCTACTACTGTTGCTGCATCTGTTGCTTCCAGACCCAAGAAGAATGGATACAAGGACAACAAAAGTCCGTTTATTACAACTTCTGATCTATTCAAGGCACCAGCCCAACTGAATCAAACAGTGACAGCTTCATCCAGTGCTAAACTTGTTGAATCGCTATCAAATCGACCATTGGAGAAGGATCTTGATGATGATCAGATCGAACTACAAAGAACCCAATTAGGCCAAGTGCAGACCTCTGGTAAGATTGATCTTCATAGATTCATTGTTTCCAATGCAAGAAAAACAACTAATAAAGTGTTGAAGGATTGGTGGGCTGAGGAAGTCCGTCTTCGTGAACAACATGGAATCTTGAAAGCCGGTACTATGGCCAAGTATGTTGAACCTTTGGATATCATCACTGGTAGAGGCTTACACACTGGTGGTTATTCCAAGGTTAAGAATGCTATCGGCTTGTTGTTGAAGAAGGATAACTACGTTTTTGAAGAATTAGTCGGTAGATTCCGTGTCAATGGGTACAAAGGTTAGATCCCCCCCCCCTACTTTCTGAATTGGATTATATATTAATTGCTCTAATGTTTATGACTAATGTTTGTTTGTTTTATATATTGTTCAATCTCTGCTTTTTGAAAGAGAATCAATATCCTTATAGAAGAAGTCATATAGCCAAAAGCCAGGAACAATAGTAGTGAAATGCCAAACAGCATGGGCATCGATTTGCCACCCCAAATTAATGAAATCAAACACTTCAAAACTCATACCAAAGACAACAGAGCCTATCAATAACAAAGGCATGAGATACAATGCTCTGTCCTTTGGATTGTTTCTATAATGTTGATAAGACAATACGATGAACAATGCATATTGTGCTATGGCAATGGTGATATTGGCCTGCATGTTGTAAGTGTAACTCCAATCAATGTTCAATCTGATGAAATGATAAGCATACATAGCCAAGCATACAAAAGTGGTCAATTGTCTTTTCTTTGGATCCAAATCAAAACGGAAAACTCTTATGACCAAGGCATGGAATCCACTAAGAACAGTGGCTCCAGCGAAGAAATAATCCAATCTTTCGGTGATTATCAAATCTCTAATATGGAAAATCGTGGAAAATGTCCATGCCCCCATTGTGATAACAGACATGATTAAAACGTTATGATAAAGAACCTGTTTGCTTTTATTGTGGGTAGTTCTGTAAAGTTTGATCAATTTCTTGAAATTAATGAAGTGTGGAACGAAATTGAGCATTGAGAACAAAGCACTCAAGAATTCTTGTGTGTAGAGGATTCTTCTAAATGGCCATTTCCCATGGAATTGAACTATCTCTTCACCTTCTTCTTCACGGAGTTGGGTGATTATTTGTTGACATTGATAATCACAATTATCTTCACATGACCATAGCAATGCCTGAAGCATCATCGATGGTCTTTCAAACAATTCATCGTGTCCATCACCATCACAGACAGCCTCTGCACATACAGTAACACATCTTTGAAACACTTGTAATTGATCTCCTTCAGAGGCTGAGGCTAATGGGGATAGAAGAACCAAACAGAATAGTAGTACACTGGATGAAAGAAACGGGTTCAGTCTTGAGAGTATCATAGTAGCGTGTGTGTCTCTTTCTAAGTGAGGGGATGACTGAACTAACGAATATATATTAGAGTTGTTATTGTATCAATATTAGACCGTTTTACCTTTTACATCCATCAACTTTTGGGATTTCCTGGTTGCAGCCTGTTACCACGCATTTCTTCTCAGCTCGAAAATTCCCAAATATTTTACAGCTACTATTGTCCAAAATTACGCACGTTGTCTGCACATTTTAAAAAACAAATTCATAAGATCATGTACGGACATGCATATCAATGCAATGGCAGATCAAAGGTAGTTACCCTACCATTCACTAATGATACTTCCGTACACCACGTGACCTGAACCAGGGCAATATCCAATTTTTTTTGACGTAGTTTTGCAGAAATAATTTACAATCTACGTCTGATAACCTTTTTGTATTTTAACTGGGCCATTACGTCATATTAATCTTTTCTAATCTTAGCAATTTGTTTAACTAAGGTAAATAATATTCGAAATGTTGTTCAGTTTAGAAAACATCATACCTAGGCAATTGGTAAGTTACCTGGAACCACTATAAACTAGTTCGTAACATTTTGTACTTAATTCGACAATACAACAATTGACTATCTAGATAAGGATTGAATTGATAAAATACATCTAGGCAAAGACAAAGCAAACTCATACAAGCATAGGAATTCATATTATACAAATTAAAATTTCACCATTATCCATACATATTTTCAAAATCAAACCTTCATAACCTCAGACCTGTGCTGATTCTCGAATCTCTCCTACAAACATGTCACAAGATGGATACGAACAACTAACCATCAAACAATCCCTCTTAGTAGGCAAACCACTTCTTTACTTCACCACCTGTCTAGTAAGCACTGCAGTTTTCTGTTTCGGGTATGAACAAGGTGTTGTTTCCAGTTTATTAGTGAACGAACGATTCAAAGATTATTTCCATGATCCTTCAGCTGCTTCGATTGGTACTATGGTTGCTATTTTGGAAATCGGTGCCTTGATATCATCTTTGTTAAGTGGTAAGATATCTGATAAGATTGGTAGAAGACGTTCTATAAGATATGGTGCTATAATCTTCACTATTGGCGGGATCTTTCAAGCGTGTGCTCCGTCATTTGCTGTGTTGACCATAGCTAGATTGATCAGTGGGTTTGGAGTAGGCATTCTAACTACCATTGTCCCTGTTTATCAAACTGAAATCTCGCCTCCTCATTCAAGAGGGAAATTGGCCTGTGTTGAATTCACAGGCAACATCGTCGGCTATGCTTCGTCTATTTGGGCAGATTACTTCTGTTCTTACATTGAGAGCGATATTTCTTGGAGATTTCCCCTGTTGATCCAGTCAATCATTGCCTTTGGTTTGTTTCTTGGGTCCTACATTATTGTGGAATCACCACGCTGGTTGTTGAACCATGATCATGATGCCGAAGGGATCGTGGTGATTGCCGATTTGACCAGTAATGGAGATGTCCAGGACGATAAAGCCCGAGCAGAATATCGTGAGATCAAAGAAGCCATCATGATTGATCGATTGGAGGGCGAATCGTCGTATTATTACATGTTCAAACGCTATAAAGCCCGAGTGTTGATCGCCATGTCCTCACAAGCGTTTGCCCAAATGAACGGTATCAATGTCATTTCTTATTATGCTCCGTTGGTCTTTGAACAGGCTGGTTGGAAAGGCCGTGATGCTATTTTGATGACTGGTATCAATTCTCTGTTTTATGTTGCCAGTACGCTTCCTCCTTGGGTTTTGGTGGACAAATGGGGGAGAAGACCGATTTTGTTATCAGGAGCCATTATTATGGGCGTGGCGTTGTACTTGATTTCATATTCTTTGTACTTGAACACAGAGACCACAAGACATGCGGTTGTAGTCCTGGTGATTATCTTCAATGCAGGATTTGGGTTCTCGTTTGGTCCTATTCCCTGGTTGTACCCAGCTGAGATTGCCCCTTTGAAAATCCGATCGAAGGTTGCCAGTTTGTCAACAGCTTCGAACTGGTTTTTCAATTGGCTGGTTGGAGAAATGACCCCGATCTTGCAGGAGCTGATCACTTATAGATTGTACCTGATCCATTCGACGTCTTGTTTCATATCGTTCTTTGTTGTCTATTACTTCTACCCTGAGACGGCCGGTGTTGGGTTGGAAGATATGGATTCCTTGTTCGACGACCAATCCTCCACTTGTAGCTATCAATCAACAAACAACTCGCACGAGGACATCACACCTTCAGCCAGTAATAACTATTATAACACCAATCCTCTGCAGAACCCACATTATCTCTCCTTAGCAGCAGTGGCGAGACAAAACCCAACACTACAACCAGATCAACCCTATCTCAGCAACAGCAAGAGCGGTCCATTGATCAAGAAGCAAAGATCCGAAACCTCCTTCAAACAACAGCTCAACACGTTCACACAATCTCATACAGGCCAGAACAGTCAATCTTCTTCCTTACATAACTTCAACATCGAACCACCAAGCATGGAGGAGATCGTTCGGTTTAAAAACAATTCCGATAACAAATCAATCACTTCGTCACTAAGAAGGTCTAGTGGCACAGTCGGATCTTTCATTGCCAGTGGGTTCATGTCTGGTCGGTTTAGTAATATAAACAAACAACCAGATGACGAACAGAGTATTAATTAGAGAAACCAATGAACTATATAAATATATGTATACTGAATTAACATTGGTTAAATATGGTATACCAGTTGATTAATATTATTTAATATACAGTAAGCTGTTATGTAAAATCATTCAAACAGCAGAATTAGGCAATCTTCTGTAACACTTGATATACTTAGACCCTTTATTTCTCTCAACCTTCTTCCCCTCTTCGGTGCTATGAGTCATGATTCTAACACAAGGATCGCTCTTCTCAAACTCCTCGTCCATTCTCTCAAACAATGGATGTTCATCCAAGTGTTTAACCATCCATTCATGGAGATCCAAGACATCAGTGATGGTATATATGATCCCACCTTCCTTTAAAACATAGGCGTATTCAGAAAGCAAAGTGTTAGTGACGATTCTGGCTTTATGTTTTCTCTGCTTGAAGTGAGGATCTGGGAAACAGAAGAAGATCTTCTCCAACTGGGACTTATGGAAGAAATTAGGAAGGAACTTCATAGCGTTACCTCTGATGACGTTGATGTTCTGATAGTTGGCCTTCTCGTTGTTCAGGTTCTGTTGTCTCAAGGCAATGATACGATCTTCAACGTAGTTGGTCACTTGGACACGGATCTCCATACCTAAGATAAGCTCATCTTTAAACTCCGGAGCCAAATCAACCATTAACCCACCGAAACCACAGCCAATATCGGCGATTGTCACTGGCTTGGTCAACTGAGTGCTGTCTTCTGGATCAATGAAATATGGGTATAACTTAGTCCAATCCATATGTTCTGGAGAAATTGGGTATTCCAATCTATGATCAGAGAAAGGATTAGAATGAGCTCTTTGTCTGTAGAATCTCTTCTTTGGCAATTCAGCATTGTTCTGTTCCAAATGCTCCTCTTCGATCTTCACATGCTTCAAGTTTCGACGTCTCTGTTCTTGTTCCGTACGGTACTTTTGTCTCTTGATGTAGTTCTCACTGGTTAACTTTTGGATTTCATTTTGGTTTAACTTCTTACCAGTCACTGGATGATAAACTGGGGCTTCAGGGTTGTGGACATATGGCTCTGGTGTAGCAGACACAGAAGCTGGGGTTGTGGAGTCACTCATTGTGGTTTTTTTTTTTTTTTTGTTAAAAAAAAATAAATTATTTATTTGCTTTTGAATAACTGTTCTAATTCTTTAACCTCATCGTACCGTTGTTAATTAATTTCAGAAAATTTTTGGATCCTGCGCTTTCCATATCGATCATATAATATAATATATTTTTTTCGAGATTCCGGTTAGTAGCCCAAGGTCGCTCACGTGGTTGAAATGCAGGGCCTGAAGTCTGGCGCGAAATATAATATAAGCTGCAGTCTTCGTTTAATCCGATTTGTGGTTTGTAGTTCTGTCCGCTTTGGAAATTCGCCATCCAAAAGCCATCACAATATCGTACAATTTTAACAACCTTCCAAAGAGAATTCTAACCAACCAACAATCATCATCAAAAAAAAAAACACAAGATCCCCACAAAACTAATCAAGCAAAAATGGATGAAGAATACGACGTCATTGTCCTAGGTACAGGTCTTACAGAGTGTGTTTTATCAGGGTTATTGTCAGTTGAAGGTAAGAAGGTGTTACATATTGATCGTCAAGATTATTATGGTGGTGAATCAGCTTCATTAAACTTAACACAACTGTACGAGAAATTCAAACCTGGCAAGACCCCAGACGAATCATTGGGTCGTTCGAGAGACTGGTGTGTTGATTTGATTCCTAAATTCCTCATGGCCAATGGTGAATTGACCAACATTTTAACTCATACCAATGTTACCAGATATGTTGAATTCAAGCAAATCGAAGGGTCCTTTGTTTACAGATGGAACAAGATCAACAAGATCCCAGCCAATGAATCAGAGGCCATTTATTCGTCTTTGATTGGGTTGTTTGAAAAGAGAAGATTAAGAAACTTTATGCAATTCGTTGCTAATTATAGAGAGGATGAAGCTTCCACACACAAGGGCCTCAACTTGGACGTTGACACCGTCAACACTGTCTATGATAAGTTTGGTTTAGAAGAAGGTACTAAGAACTTCATTGGCCATGCTATGGCTTTGTATGATAACGATGACTATTTGACCCAACCAGCCAGAGAAACCGTGGAAAGAATCGTCTTGTATGCCCAATCAGTTGCCAGATTCGGCAAGTCCCCATACCTTTACCCATTATACGGTCTTGGAGAATTGCCACAGGGGTTCTCTAGATTAAGTGCTATCTATGGTGGTACTTTTATGTTGGGCACACCAATCAAAGAAGTGCTATACGAAGAAGATGGATCCTTTAAGGGAGTCAAGATTGACATTGATGGTGAAGAACATGTTGCCAAGTCCAAGCAAGTCATTGCTGATCCTACATACTTCCCAGAATTAGTCAAGGAAACATCCAAGTTAATCAGAACGATCTCCTTAATAGACAATGCCCAATTACCATTTAGACACAATGAAAACTCTGGCCAGATCATCATCACTGGTAAGGAATCCAAGAGAAAGAACGACATCTATATGGCATTGATTGGTTCTGAGCACAAGGCTTGTCCAGCAGGCAAATCCATTGCTATTTGTTCAACTTTGATTGAAGGCGATAAGCCACCTCACATTCAATTGGAAACCGCCTTTGGACTAATCAATGTCAAGTCCTTCGAACATACTTTCATGGGTCTCAGTGATTTGTTTGAACCTTTGGAAGATGGGTCTAAGAACGGGATCTTCATTTCTAAATCGTATGATGCTACCTCTCATTTCGAAAGTGTCACTGAGGACATTAAGGATATCTATTTCAGAGTCACTGGTAAGCCTTTGAAGTTGACCAAGTTGGAAGAAGGTGAATTCAATGCTACCGCTTAGACTACAATATATATATATATATCATAGCACATAATCCATAGCAATAGCGCAATTAGGGCAAAAACCTGTAGACTTTGATCTAACATTAAAATGGGAATGATTCGCCTGTAGTTGCCGGTCTTTGATCACGTGAGCTTATCAAGAATTGTATTTTCCGGGGTAAATTGACACACAGTGCTTCCGCAGGCACAGCAACAGTTTAATACTAATTAGCAACCATACCACAAGCGGCTGTTTAACAAACAAGCTAAATACACCAAAATATCCCCCATATTAGAAAGAAATGTAAACCCAAATTCTAACAAACGATAACATCACAGTACAATAGATCTATTATCAGCGAGAGACAGAGACAGAGACAGAAAATATCAGTTCCGTTATTTAACTATCAAGCCACTATGGACCAATCAGATTCTAATTTGCCACAATCCTCAGATCCTGTTAATCAGGATTCCAAATCAAGAGGGAAGTTCAAACGACTTAGACCTCCTTCGTTTTCAAAAAATTCCTCCTCTTCTTCGTCAGCTGCTACTTTAAGTTCTTGTATGAAGAAACCCATATCACCAATGAAATCAAGTATTATGAAACCACTTAATAAAGCCGCTTCTGGGATATCATCAAGTGGATCATGGATGAAGAATACATTAACCGCTGAAGACTCTGATTCGGATGATTTTGATTTGGCTGCTCCTGCTAAGTCCATGGCGAAGAGTTTTGTCAGTTTGCTTACAACTGCTTCTTTTTACAATGGCAATCTACAGGATTTGATCCATACTGTGGAGGAGATAGCAAACCCTAACGACGATGAAGATGAAGATGAAGAGGAAAGAGAAACACAAGATTTAGAAACTGTTATCTCCAATGTTTCTACAACATCCAGTCTGGTTGTTGACAATGATAAAGACGATCCACATGACGATAAGAACGTCCCTAGTGAATCTGATAAACACGAGTCATACTTACATCCGGATTCCAGTGATATCGAATCCATCGAGTCTATTGAATCTATCCAGAGTGCCATTGACCACCAGTCATTACCACATGAGCAGATCTCTCAGAACAACGCAACCTCTCCAAACTTACCTCCAACAGCAGTTCTCAACAAATTGGCCAAACATATGACACTCTTTGAGCTATCCGTAGAGAAGAACCTCTCCAAGGTCTCATTGAAAAACAGTGATAATGACACAGACACTAAGACCAGAGCTCAGGCTTTGTGTCAAAAACTAAGAGAAGTGTTTGATATTGATGACGATGATTTCTTCATCTCTGACTTTTCTTGTTGGTTGTTGAAGGATATTTTGTTACAAGGACACATCTATCTAACCAGAGCACATCTCTTGTTCTTTGCCTTTCTTCCTAAACAAGAAAAATCCAAGGCTTCAAACGCAGGTGCCCTCTACATGGAATCAACTGGTTATTTGAACAGTGCTGTGCCTACTACTCTAAAGAATAGATACTGGGCTGTTCTGAAAGGCCACACTCTATCTTTTTACAACAGTTCTACTGAGTTGTACTTCCCAGTGTTGACGATTGATTTACGGTATGCTGTCAGAGCAGATATAATCAGCAAAGGATCCGGTTCAGAAGGAGATACTACAAGCAAGCCAGGGTCCAAGAGTGACAGATTGTGGTTTGAAGTGTTGACTGAGAAAAAGACATACCGATTGATGGCGGACTCTTCTCATGCTGCAAGGTCTTGGGTGGGAATTCTTAAGAAACATATCTTTGCTTGCAAGAATGAGGGTGATTGTGTCACTGTGAAGATTCCATTACAGAATGTTATGGATTTGGATAAGACGGAGCTGGTTGACTCAGCAGAAACCTTGAAGATTAAAGTTTTGGAGAATCCAGAAGAATACTCCGTTGACGATTATTTCTTTATGTTCTTCACTGGAGGCGATAAAGCATACGATGAGATCCGTTCAGCTGTTGAAGATCTCAGCACTCAAGACGCTGGTATCAATTCAGTGTTGGATTCCACTTCGAAGACTGAGGATGACTCGGTTGATTCCACAAAATCCGAGCAGAGGAAAAGATCCTCCACTTTCAGTTTCCCTCTAAAGAATGTTTTCTCACGAACACGCTCTTCGAGTAGCACCAGTTCCATACCACAACAACCAGAAGAAACTGGGAAAATTAAGTCAAAACTTAAATATATAAACCCGAAACTTTGCAAGGAATGTGTTATTGAAAGACGGATACGCTCCAAATCTTCCACCGTTGATGACAAGCATGATGTGGAGGTTAATGATATTGGCGGTCAACCGCTCTCTCTTGTCATGTCACCTGCTATCAAACCGGAACAAGAAGTAGATCAATCTCTGGGACCATCAGTGTCCAATCTATCCACCCAGGACACCCAGGATTCTACCAGTAGCACTGATCTAAAGGAAACACTAACTAACAAATCAATTATTCCTGGATATGCCACCACTGCAAAGTCGCTCGCACATGCAAGATCCAATCTTACCAAATGGACTCCAAATCTCTCAAAGCTTTGGTCTTCTGCTCCACTACATTATTCCGAGGGAATGATTGCCATGGAAAGAGGCGAAGATGATCCATATTTGCAGAATGAAGCAGATACCACGGAAGCCAATGTCAATTTCAGAAAACATTTTGTTTTGACTGAATCGGAGTCCTTGGTCGCTTCTTATTATGCGTATTTCCAGAAAAATGTTCCTGTTTACGGTAAGATCTACATTGGCACAACGTGTATCTGTTTCAGAGCTTTGGTGTTCGGTGTCAACACAAAGATGATAGTTCCATTTAAGGATGTCGAGACCTGTTACAAAGAAAAGGGGTTCAAGTTCGGGTATTCTGGTTTGGTATTGGTCATCCATGGCCATGAAGAATTGTTCTTTGAGTTCACTTCTCAGGCCTCCAGAGATGACTGTGAGTTCCTGTTGTTGAAACAGTTGGATTCTGTGGCTACAAATAGCGGCAACCTTGGCTCATCGACGAATCTTTCGGCAAGTGGAGAGGAGTTGGGGATCAAGGCCAATATCAAGCTCTTAGAGGACACCATTCATCACGAAGCAGGTCTCGATATTCCAATCATTGCGGAGGAGCATCCAATTTTGTTCAAGACAACTTTCAAACCACCTCAGTCTCTCAGGTTCACGTGTCTCACAATTGGTTCCAGAGGCGATGTTCAACCATACATTGCACTTGCCAAAGGGTTGATGAACCAAGGACATCACGTGACAATCGCCACACATCTTGAATTCAAAGAATGGGTTGAAGGTTATGGAATTGAGTTCAAAGAGATTGCCGGGTCTCCCACAGAGTTGATGTCTTTGATGGTGACACATGGCTCTATGAACATTGGATTCATCAAAGAAGCAACGACTAAATTCAGAGGGTGGTTGAACGAGTTGTTGGCCACCAGTTGGGAAGCTTGTCAAGGCTCGGAGGTTATCATTGAATCTCCCTCAGCATTTGCCGGTATCCATATTGCTGAAGCTTTGGGTGTTCCATATTTCAGAGCGTTCACCATGCCGTGGACCAGAACAAGAGCCTATCCACATGCTTTTATTGTTCCTGAACAGAAGAAAGGTGGGAGCTATAACTATTTGACTCACGTGCTATTCGAGAACGTTCTATGGAAGGGAAGTTCTGGACAGATCAATAAATGGAGAGAGGAGACTTTGAAGATTTCGAAAACAAATTTGTATCAATTACAACAGAATCGTGCCCCATTCCTCTACAATGTTTCTCCAACGGTTGTTCCGGCTCCTGTTGATTACAACGACTGGATCAAAGTGACCGGGTATTGGTTTTTAGACGAAGGTGCTGATGATTATAATCCACCTGAAGATCTCTTGAACTTCATGAAGAAAGCTAGAGAAGATGGCAAGAAGTTGGTTTATATTGGGTTTGGTTCCATTGTCGTGAAGGATCCACAAGAATTGACACAAGCCGTTGTGGATGCTGTTCTTGATGCTGACGTTCGTTGTATTTTGAATAAAGGTTGGTCTGATAGATTGGGTGGTTCCAATACTGCTGAAATCAAGTTACCTGAACAGATTTTCGATTCCGGGGCTGTTCCACATGATTGGTTATTCCAACATATCGATTGTGCGGTTCATCATGGTGGCTCTGGTTCTACTGGTGCAAGTTTAAGATCTGGTCTTCCTACGATTATCAAGCCTTTCTTCGGTGATCAGTTCTTCTATGCTAATAGAGTTGAAGATATCGGAGCTGGGATTGCTTTGAAGAAGTTGAATATGAAATCTTTAAGTAAGGCTTTGAAAGAATGCACCACGAACCAACGCATCATAACTAAAGCTAAAGCCATCGGTGCTAGAATCATGAAAGAAAAAGGTGTTCAGAACGCTATTGATTGCATTTATTCTGAAATGGAATACGCCCGAGAATTGATTGTGGAGAAGAGGAAAATCAGTGTGAAGAAGTACAATGAAGATCATGGTGTTTCCGAATCGGGAACCAGCACCACCACCAAAGAACCACAACAAATAAATGTCAATGAAACTTTAGAAGCTGAGATAAGTGCAAATGAGGAGTATAATCGATTGGGAGGAAAATTCTTGATGCATGATGACAGAGAATTGATTGGAGAGTATGATTCATGGTTGCTGTATTGATTTATAAATATTTCTCTAAATAATATATATATATTCATGTATAATAATCTAACATGATGTATCATGACATATTAGTGATAAAATATCCAACAGATAAATCATGACAGATCAAAGAAAGATCCCATCTAGCATTTTCATTATTCATAAGAACATCATCTAATAGAGCTGATTCCGAAACATCTAAAGATTGTCTGAAATTAGAATCAGGTAAGGAGAAATCTTGAACTTGTCTTGCCGATTCATCAGATTGAAGTTTATCAAGTAAGGATTGTACAAGTTGATTCTGCTCCTCGGCATTTATATTATCATTAGTGGTGGTGGTAGTAGTGTCAGTATTATTATTATTATTATTATTATTAATAATAATCTTATTATTATTATTATTATTATTATTAGAGTATTCGTATTCGCCATTCCGGTCGGTCATATTGACATATTGATCATGTGTCATAGTCATCGTATCATCGTATTGTATTGGATGATGGTCATATTGGTATTGGAGATGGTAATTCTGGAGAGCTTGGTCTTGTATTGGTTGTGCTGCTTGGTAATGACCGTTTGGTTGGATTGGTTGTTCATGAGACATTGAAGGATTTTGGATTTGAGAAGGGTAATCATAGGGTCTTGTGTTGTTGTTGTAGTTGTTGCTATTGGAATCTTGGAAGGAACCATTTGTGTAAGTGGATGGAAATTGTTGATAATTACCATTTGAAAAAGATGCGGTGATGGAAGATGAAATGGAAGAATCTCTATTGAGACTTGATTTCCTAGGATCAGCTTTCGGTTTGATGCAATAAACCAAAAACATTCTTCTTCTCCTATTAGCTGGATTTTCGTCTATTGTGACA
This sequence comes from Waltiozyma chaumierensis, assembly GCA_030566875.1. Lineage (NCBI taxonomy): Eukaryota > Fungi > Ascomycota > Saccharomycetes > Phaffomycetales > Wickerhamomycetaceae > Waltiozyma > Waltiozyma chaumierensis. The sequence continues at coordinate 20,037 of JAKUBK010000041.1, read as the reverse complement.
TTGATCTGTCGGATATTTCTATTATGGGACTTTTGCTTTTGCTTTTGTTGTTGTTGTAAACATTTGGTCATGAACAGAGGCATCTCATCCTTAACGGCGAAAAGAAACATACTTTTCACCTCTTTGAGATCCTCTTTGTTAAACTTCACCGATCCGAACTTCTTCTCATTCAAGATTCGATCGAAAGTCTGATAAAACCCCTTCAATTGTTTCTTCTCCTTATTGGAAGGTCTGACTTCCAAAACGACCAACGAATGTTTATGCTTCATCAAGTCGGCGATGTACTTCTCGGTATCAGCAATCTTTGCCCGACGATCAATGGCCAATTCACTAGTATAATCAGATAATGATTCCAAAATCACTTCACGACGTGGAGAAACAAGATTCTCAGACATAGAGAAAAAAGCCTTGATTTGAAAAGGTGCCATTTCAACAAACGTCAACTGACTTTGAAATATCAACTCGCCCAATTGAATAGCTCCGTTAAGTGTAGCTGCTCCTATTCCATACGCTGTTCCTGCACCAGTACCGGCACCATTGAATCCATACGCCGTGTTATTGCCACCGGTTCCTCCATAGGCAGTTCCAATGTAGGCGGATCTACCACCATAAGAGGTTCCATCTCCTGCACCACCACCACCACCGCCATAAGCAGTATTGTTTCCAAAGTCATTGACGTAAGCCGTACCAACAGGATTGTAGCCACCATACGCAGTGCCAATGGTAACATCATGAGCATTACCACCAGCACCATAAGAAGTGAGATTTCCCTCACCACCACCATAAGCAGTGGCGCCATGATTGATTTCAGCTTCAACATATGGCTCGTTCTCATGGTCCAAGACCCGGTCTTCGTCCTCTCGGATCAAATCTCCCTTGTGGGTCTTTCTAATTGCGCCAATGGATGCCTTTTCAAGAACAGTGGCACTAGCTATTGATTGATGGATATCGTGGAACCGACGTCTTTTCAACATAGGATTGGATAGTTCGGCATTGGACATCCGTATCAATTGCTCCAATTTGATCTCCCGGGAAATGACTCTTTTACGAAGATCCTTGTTATGATAATCTCGTAGGTTATGGTATACTCGACGTAAAGCCTCACGATACTGGGCTGTTGGTTGATGGGTAGGACGGTATTGATAAGCTTCGAATAATGCGCTTTCGAAAGCTTTGGCCCATTTGGTGATTGCTTGATCTATGTCTTTGTAGCTGTCGTCGTCGTCGTCGGGGACTTGGATGTAATCTGAAGGATCCCTTCGCTTCTCAGTATTGCTGGAAGTGGGGAGCGATCTTTCTGGTCTGGAATGCAACTGTTCTTGCTTCTCATTGGTCAGAAAGACATAGTCGAAGATTTCAATGGATTGCTTCAACGCAGCTTGTCTGATCTCTGCAATGGATAATGAACTTGGCTCGCCCAGTTTGGATTTCTTGGTATTGCCACTAGTACCCCTTCTTTCAGTTTCTAACACCGATGAACTTCTTTTGGAAGAAGATGTGGAAACCGTTGCTGTTGATCCTGAACCAGCTGGTCTGGACAGAGTGGCGTCTCCTCTTCTCACAACGGTAGGAGGGGTGGTATATTGATTCGTTCCAATCACTGTACGTCTCTTAGGTCTGTGATTTGTAGTTGTGTCTGAAGTTCTTGGAGTGGGTGTTGTTGTTGTTGGTTTTGTTGGGTCCGATCTTGATGTTCTTCTGTCTTTGTTCAGTGTCCCATTTGTCGATCTTGAATCGGTGGAAGTTCCATTTGTAACTGTGCTTGTGTTTCTTCTTCTGGTGCCTAACGGATCATCTTCATCTTCATCTAATGGAAATCCCAAATCCAGTGTCTGGTCTACTGATCTTCGTGATCTGGATATATTATTTGTGATTCTTGGTTCTTGTGGTCTGGTCTTGGTAACTGGTGCTGGCTTTGAAGCAGTATCTCTTCTAGTAGTTGGTTTCATAGAAGAAGAAGAAGAAGAAGAGGAGGAGGAAGAAGAAGAAGAAGAAGAAGAAGAAGAAGAAGAAGAAGGAATGTCCTTGCTGGCTTCCTCGGGCTTGACAAACGTATCCTCTGTCGGTGTCACATTACTCGATCTTTTGGAAAAAGAAGTCACAGATGTACTCTTAGGTTTACGACTTGGGCGGTTAGTGGTAGTCGTGTTGTTGCTAGAACGACGATTATTCCTTTTAGATGGTCTTCTTTCCTCGAAATCAGAATCTACCTCTTCTTCTTGACTTTCAGATTCGTCTTCAGAACTTGACCGATCATGTTCTGATTCGTATTCTTGCTCTTCTTGTTCCTTCTCTTCTGACTCTGATTCAGAGTCTGATTGCATGATTTTTCTTTTAATATCTTCTCTCCTTGTCGGTGTAGCTTTCTTGGTGGAGTTAGATGCTCTGGTGACAGCGGCTTTTGAACCTCTTGAACTGGAAACAGTAGATCTTGGTGTTCTTGGAGGTGGAGTCTCAGTGTTCAAATTAGAATCTCTCCTTGTAGGACGTCTATTTCTACCATTTCTAACCTGAGAGTTCAAGAATTCCTCCACTCTAATTACAGCAGGAAGATGTCTATATTTCTTAGGATTCGATTCGCATACGTTACAATTGTAGGAGTTGGGCACATGAGCATCTTCACTACCAAAATAACATTTCAGATGTTGCCATGTCCGACATAAATCACATTGAATGGGTGAAGGTTGGGTATAATATTCATCCTCTATCGTTCCACATGGTAAGCAACGGAAGGTAACATCACGACAATCATGTTGTAACTCGTAATCAATCTGACGAAGTTCTTCATCATCGCTAGAATCTAAGGATCTCTTCTCATCCTCTTCATTCTTTACAATTCTTGATGAACCCCCTTTACTATTGGGCCTTCTTCTTGATGGGGGCATTGTGGATATGGCTGGATGTGATCGAGTTACTATTTATTGATAGAATGCTGTGAAGCCTTTGTTGGATTTGTGACGATGTCATACAATAAATCCACTTCAAGAAGTCCATTTTGTTGTTTATTCGTAGATCCCAGACTTTAACGCGTGTTTCATAGTAAATTTGTAATGTAAATAATCAAACATCCGTAATTTAAGGGTCTTGCACGTGATTGTACATCCTCGGTTTTTAATCGAAATGAAATCCAAAGGACATTAATAATGTTTCCTATTTCGGGTGATTTAAAATAAATTTTTCTATTTACATCTCTACATCTTTATAGAGCTCCTTTTTTTGTTTTTACCCCTATAATTCATCTGGAACATCCTCGGGTCTCGGGTCGGACTGCAATAGATCAACGTTTCGGACCTCGGGTATAGAATTAATGGCGCAAATTGTCCAATTCTGATGAAGCAGAAAAAAAGAAAGCGTCGCGAAATGCGCCAGCCGAAGATCAAAACATTAATATTAATATTTATATATTTTTTTTTGACAGCACAAGGTCATGCAACTTTAATAAGAAATATCTCCCTCTTCTCATTTCAACATCTTGCTATTAATTTTTTTGAGATCCACTTCATCACCAGCTCCACTTCTGAATCATTGATCTACTCGTTGTCTTTTACCAAGATTCAATTCTATCATCTTGTTATCACTGTTTTATTTTTGTTTTTAAATTTCGTTCTATTTTGTCATAACTGCATCGTTTAATACTTGATTCTACCCTCTTTACATCGCCACTCCCCTTGAATTCTTATTTGGACTCCCGCAAAAAAAACATCTTTTTCTCTCTGCATATAACCCTTATAATATCCTGGACCCCATGTTGATCCAACTGTTTAAAAACTACTTTCTCTCAGAGAAACCAAATGGTGTTGTCATTGCCGATTTGGACTTAGAATTGGATCCAAGAGTTTCCCTCAAAAGACTTCAGAATCATACATTTACAAGAAATGAAATCTTTCATTTCTCATTCCTTACGATGGTCTTTATGTTTTCTTTCTCAATCATTCCTGTTTCATTCTTCCTTGTCAAACTTCCTATCATCTCCCTCTTTGTCCTTATCTTACTTATCCCATTCACCTCTCAGTTCTTCCTCAACGCTTTGCCTGTCTTAGCTTGGGTCGCTTTGTTCTTCTCATCACCAAATATCCCATCCATTCACAAACCAGCTATCACTGTCAAAGTTCTTCCAGCCGTTGAAACCATTCTTTACGGTGATAACTTATCTCAAATCTTGGCCACTTCTACCAACTCCGTCTTGGACATTTTGGCTTGGCTACCATATGGGATCATTCATTTCTCTTTTCCATTCATCGTTGCTGGTTTGCTCTTCTTATGGGGCCCACCAACTGCTCTTCGAAGCTTTGCCTTTGCCTTTGGATACATGAATCTCTTTGGTGTCATCATTCAATTACTATTCCCAGCTGCTCCACCTTGGTACAAAATCTTGCACGGTTTGGATCCTGCTAATTACTCCATGTTGGGTTCTCCAGGTGGTTTGGCTAGAATTGACACTCTATTACATATTGACTTATACACCACCAACTTTAGTAAGAATTCTCCAGTGGTGTTTGGTGCTTTCCCTTCTTTACATTCTGGATCGGCCACTATGGATGCCTTGTTCCTCTCATACCTTTTCCCAAAGTTCATTCCATTATTTGTCTTTTACATCACTTGGTTATGGTGGTCAACGATGTACCTTACCCACCATTATTTCATTGACGTCATTGCTGGTTCCTTGTTATCCTTTGTCGTCTTCTTGTACACCAAGTACACCCATTTACCAATCAACGACCTAAGAGCTAAGAACCGTTGGTCTTACTCTGAAATTAAGAAGCTCAACTATCTGAGGTTGGATCCTTTCAAATTGTCCTTGGATAACGATGTTGATGACGGTTACAAGCCTGATATTTCAGGTACCCATACCCGTACCAATTCTTTACAACATCCAATGAACGGTATTGAATTGAATGTTTTCTCAAGACAACCAAGTTCTCAATCCCCAATCAAGGCTTTACAAGTCGAAACTGCATCAACGCCCATCACATCTGCTGGGTCTTCCGGGACTATCTCTCCTGATATTTCTTCTGTCTTTGAAACAGAAGTTCCAAGATCCATCTCCAGATCATCAAATACATCCGCCACCTCTGTTGAAAGTCAGTACGATTTGGGAACTATTGGTTCTCAGACAAATACAAAGTCTAGAACAGATTAATCTCCAAATTTTGAGGCTCTTGCATTTATATTTGCTCTTCCTGATTTCATCACCGTTAATATGATCCTGTTTCCTTAATAATTATACTATTTCCATCATTTATAAAATATGCAGTCAGATCATCTAATTTAATTAATAACTAATTTATCATTTTAACATGCATAGGTCATTATTGCGTATGAGATTTGTAGTTGTATAGAATGTTCAACCCATGGTTTATTCATTGTTTGTCACTATCGATTTGCAAACTATATATATCACCAATGTCAAGCTTGAAAGTTGTAAGACTAGTGGCAAACCCGTAAAATCTACTGTGAAAGAAACTAACTGAACGAACGTCTTAAAATGTTAGTTGGCATTGTAGCAGTTTATATATTTAATTAACAAGGCAACAACACCTGAAACACTAGAATATGTACATACCATACGACCATCTATCATTTTATTGCGTATACACACAAACTTGTTTTAAACTTATTCATTAATTCAACACTGAGAAATTAGAATAATCCTTGACTTCAAAGCAAAGTCTAACTATCTTCTACATTGATATGATCTCCCGGTATAAAAAACTACGAAAGTTGTTTAACAGGATATCATTATAAATATATTCATCACATAACATAAATTTTAAATGACGGAGAAACAAGATTTATGAAATTAATTGTACACTATTGAGAGAATTCTTTAGTTTTGGTAGGAGAATTTAAGCCTTGGCTAAAGCCTTCTTAACAGCGAACTTCTTTTGCTTTCTTAAGACTAAAACTTGGAATCTTTCGAAGTCAGATAAAGCAGCTCTTCTTTCTCTTTGAGCAATCTTCTTGGCCCAAGAGGAAGCAGCCCACTTAGCGGCAACTTCAGCAGCTTCGAACTTCTTGGAGACGACACCAGTTCTGGCACCTCTTGGTAAAGCGAAGGTCAATGGAGTTAAGACAACGTGAGCTAAAGAGATAGATTGTCTTGGGACACCGGTGGTTGGACCATCGATTAAAGCCTAGGTAGAAAATTTTGTTAGTATTTCGTTCAAATTAACTTTTACAGGAATCAGAATATGAATATGGAAAAAGAATTCGGTTTCTCCAGAAATTCAGAGATTGTTGTATGAAACTCCTATTTTGGGAATGAATAGTATGATGTGGCCATTGTCTTCAGATCTTCGAGTTCTTTGTGATAATGTTCTCTCCAAAATAATTCAAATTCAATAATTCTCTGGTGAGCTCTAGCACATGCTTCGTATTTTGCCCTTAGCATCTTATTTGGATTCCTTGATGATTGAATGAGATACTTTGATACACTGCTGGTAAATTTGAAATTCTTGAATGTTGACAAATCTCGATGAAAAAGGTTTCCGTCCAGTTTCAGGTCTAATTTTGATATGGGTGTGTGTGTCCAATATTCATAATATTCAATGATGAGAACTCATATTCATATTCTTTGATTCGTGATGTGTATAGTGGTGGTGGGAACATACTCTCTTGTTATCAATGATTTCAACAATGGTGGCTAATTTACCTTGGGATGGACCTCTGTTGATTAAAACAACACGGCCAACTTCGACTAATCTCCAGTTAGAAGCTTTAACGATGGTTTCAGTAGACATTTTTGAGATGCTTGTGATGAAAGTGCAATCAAAAAGACTAGTGTATAGGCCCCCTACTAAGTGTGTATAGGTCAAATTCTATATGTCCTATAATAATTTTGATGTTTGTTGAAATTTCTTCCAAATTCGCGCACGACTCGCCGCCCACCATACCAAACGCGCTACCTCCTACTACTATTTTTTGGCCGATAGATGACATACAGCTTGGGAGTCAAAACGATGGTGTCAAGCGGGACAGACACACCCGCACACCAGACTTGAGTTGGAATCTGTTTCTACTGTCGAATTCGCGGGGACGCTGATTTTCGTCTCCAAAAAACCAAACATTAATTGAATTTTTCAGGACTGTCTGTCGTACATCCAGACATTTTACAAGCCCTATTAAAATTTGTATGATAAAGCCCTATTTTGTAGGTATCAGGTTGAATAAATTCTGTGATGCCCCTTACAACGTCTACAAAAATAAAAAAATAAAAACTTTACAAGTTCAATCAAACACTTGTCAATAGAGAAGTTATATATCTGTTTCTTTTTTAACAGCTTCGCTGAAGAAAATGGTATGTCATAAATCTAATCTTAACAGATCATAACCATCAAACCAATCAATCCAACATCTCAATTCTCAAGCAATTGTCAATTTCCCAACATTCAAGAACTGGTCTCAACAATACAATGAATATTTTAATGATGAGCCAAATTTGCGTTTGATTTGTCAGTATGGTATCCGGGGCTCGCCGGCCTCATTATGGGCCATACTGGATATGTAACCAACTTTTCTATCTGATTTATATTATCATTGTCATTTTCTTCAACGATATTGATTCAGGTTTGAAATTATGATATGTTGTCTTTGCACAATTGAGTTGTTTGCTAACAAGTATGTTTTAGTATGTTTGATTTGATTAATATCACAACAAAAGTTTGATGTTTACTTTATAAGTATTGATTGACCAATAATAATTGGATTTGATGCTTAAACAGATGTTTCCCCATGAGTGAGGTTGTGTGTTATATCTTGATGATAAAGCTTCGCCTTAACTTGATTTTTAAATGAAGATCCAAAAAGTTACACCAAGATCTACTCTGAACCTTTGATATATCTCTAACCTCTTTGAATTGTGGGGAATTATCTATTAGATCGAATTTCTGTTTGTTTGATACTTTATAAGCATTGATATGTTTTGTTTTTTGCCTATATTTACAATACTAACTCAGTTATTTTAAGAAGTTGTCTTAATTGATAGATTATTCTCTTGTTTAGCACTAAATTAATACAATTATTTCGTTTATATCTATTTCTTTAACTTGTAGGTATTGTTACTTCATATATTTAAACTCTGTTCAGTGAAGGAATAGATTAATTTGTTGAAGGGAGGCGCGAAGAATTGAAGCTTGATAGATATTAATTTAATTTATCAAAGAAACATGTCAAACAACTGAAAAGAATGTACTCCAGCCTACCAATAAATAGTACTTGACTTAAAAATCCAGAGTCTATTAACCCAATTATCACAGTACCCAATCCCTCAAGCCATTATATATTCGCCCCCATACTATAATGTCCAGATACGCCCAAGTAGAACAAGACAACAATGAACAATTTGCTGCCCTTTCTCAAAAACTTTCAGTATTCAGACAAGTTTCTCAACAAGTACAGGACATATCGAATGAAGATCATGGACTAATTGATGGATTGAATGATCATATGAGTAATTTGTTTGATTCTATCAAAAAAACCGGATCTAATTTGACCAAGGTTATGAATAACAATCGTTTTGGAACTTGGAGGTTTGTAGGGATCGCGTTGTTGGCTTTCTTTATTATTTATACACTTTGGAAGTTCATTTGATTTGATCTTTCATACGTTACTGTTTGCATGGGGGAAAGCACCTTTAATGGTGTTGTTTCAGTTTTTTTTTAATGTTTCTAGGTTAAGGTTGTTTGCATTTAATTTCTTTTTTACTATTATTTACAATCGATCTCTTTATTGGATCTGTAGTTCATATATACGTCACTTAGAATCAAATATATCCTTGGACGTAACATAGGTATAAAACAATACTGTTCTAAAGAGGGTTATTTATTGTGTACAAAGGCTAGAACTCACTGACTGAGCTTATAGTTATGAACATTCTTACCCCATTGAACCTTAGATCTGGTAACAGGCAACAATCTTCTTAATTTCTTGAACTGGTTTTCGTTCAACTGAACAAAGGATTTATTCAAGTCCAATTGCAAGGCATTCTCCAAGTTCACAATAGCATCAGTCAAACCAGCGACAGCGTTGGAGAAAGCTTGGGGTTGGGATAATTCAGACTCCTTGATTAATCTGACGTTACCATCTTCATAATAATGTGCATCAACTGTGATCTTGGACTCCAACAACTTGGAACTATCGAGATTGAAAACATGATCAGATGTCCATTCACCATTGTAGAAATTGTTATTGTTCAATCTGACACTCTTTAAAATCAATCTAACATCATCGTCGTCTTCTTCTGAGATAAGAATGTAACAGAAATCAGAATAAATGGATTCCAAAACAGGACGAATCTTGGAGTCCAATAGAACCAACTTTTCATCCTTATCAACAGATTCAACTTGCAGTACGGATCTATTCAAATGATCGTATTGAAAACGATACCCTCTCAGGTAATCGACAAACCAACCTTGTTCAAAGTTATACTTTGAGATGATCGATTTGTCGTTGGACAATTGAACAGCGGTGAATTTGAAAAGATCGTGTTTCTTTAATGAGAGTTCCAAGTCATCAGTGATGTTATGAGTGGTGGATATCTGTTTAAGGTCCTTGATCACTTGTGGTAGTTCTGTTGAAGGAGAATCGGAGATTAAGGAATCAATAATTTCAGATAAGTTGTTGCTCATTGTGAAGTGGTCGTTTGATATACTGTATTAAAAAGTTGGTCAACTGTGTCCAACCTGATAGATATTTGTTAATTTGAGTTGGAAACTGAATACTGTTTTGATGATTGATTGTTGATTGCGTGTCTTTATACATAGCTTAGCTGTATGTCTAAACTGTCAACTAATTCACGTAGATTCGGTTGGCCCGCAACACCAAAATCTGTTGCATAGTTCGGTCACGTGATGATCTGTTTTAAAAAGAGAATTAGGACTGAAATTAAGGTATAAAAAAAACCTCAGTTATATCCAAACCAAAAATGTTTGAAAAAATACACCATATAATCAGTGTTAAATGGATTTATTTATTTCAAAGCTAATATATACACCCACACGCGTATGGCGTTCTAATCATAAACTTATGGCATCTACATTTGCCATCATGTTTCAACGAATTACCAGAACCCATTGTAACATTATTATGATTTCTAGTTAAAACCTGTGCACGAACAACAGTAGAAGTAGCGGTAGTCAAGGGACAAGAGATCTCGGAGTCTTGAACAGGTCTTGGTTGTTACCAGTTCGTAACATCTTCAGCTTCACCAAACACGGATTCTCTAACATCGGTGACTGTTTCCTCAACCCATTCCAAAGCTTCACCTTCCACAATTTCCTTACAATTCACCTTCAAGAATTCGATAATCAGCTCATTGATCTCAGCAAACTCCAAAAGAAAGGCATCGTGACCTTCTGGAGAATTGATCTTCTTCAAGTAGGCATTAGGCAAATAATGAGCTAGGAATTCTTGTTCTGAGTATGTGAACAAGCCATCTGATGAAATCCCTATGATTAGAGCCTGTTGGTCAATTGAGGATATCACGTCTTCGATGTCACCGTCACGATCACGCGATAAGTCATGTGTATCTAACTTTCTGGAGATGGAAATGTAACAATTGGCATCGAATCTGTTGATGAACTTCTCACCTTGGTATCTTAAGTATGATTGTGCAGAGAAGTATGTTTGATGAGGCTTGCGCTTTGTACCCGTGGCCACAGATGATATGGATGAGGTTGAAGATTTGTTGGAGTCTGTAGAAGATGATCTCTTAGAGGTTGATTCTGTGTTGGCAGCAGCAGCAACAGTTGGTGTTGAAGGTGGTGAAGAAGGTCTACGGCCTCTTAGTGTGGTTGAAGAAGAGTTACCTTCGTTGTGGATGGCCCAGTGCTCTTCGGAAATGGATTTGGTATCAATAGGTGTTTGGGCACCTGATTGTGGTAATGAAGTGTCCTCTTCTTCTGCTTTCTTCTTATTGGCTTGAGATTTAATCAAATTTGGATCTTTTCTACCGAATCTATGTTCAAAGGAATTTCTAGATCTGTAAGTCAGCAAAGCACTCATTCTGGCTGCTCCTAGGCCCTGTTTTGGTGGTTCTTCTAACGGGTAGTACCCATCAAGATACTTTGGATCTGAATAGATGCATTGTCTTTGAGCTTCAGACCATGAAATACACCAGGCAGAGTTACAAGCATTTGTAGCCAATGCCACAAAGCTCTTGACGTATTCCTTCCCGAGCATAGCCCATTCTAAAACTAACATACCACCCATAGATCCACCAATACATGCAGCTACTTCCTTAACACCAAGGAAATCCAAGACCAGTTTATGGATTCTAACATCATCTCTAACGGTACATAATGGGAACTCAGGCCCATATCTTTCACCAGTGGCTGGGTTCTTAGTGACAGGAGAAGCAGAACCATAAGGAGACCCTAACGAATTCATACAGATGATGAAGAACTTGGTAGGATCAAAAGCACGACCTGGGCCTAATAAAGGTCCCCACCAATCAGCAACATCCGCCGAACCTGTTAGAGCATGACAAATCACCATACAGTTATCACCTTGTGGGTTTAAAGTACCCCATGTTTTGTAAGCCACTGGGGTTTCATGGAGAATATCACCAGATTCCAATTGGAATTCTGGAATAACTATGATCTTTTGATTGTTGACGAGTTGAGAAAATGGATTCTCTGGTTCTGAATCGATGTATCTGTAAGACATTCTATTTTGGCACGTACTTAATGCTTTATAAGAACTGGGGATTCTTTCTTTAATTATAGAGAATTATTGTTACAGAGGCGGAAGCTGATATCTGGTATTAAGTTCTAGTGAAAGTTCAACAAAATATAATTTACAATCTGCTCTCACACCCAACGCCCGCCCACCAATGAACCAACGTAATATGAGATATGACACTGGAAAAAAAAACAGTATTGTAGTCTGAGTCACATAATTGTGCAGATTGGACATAAAATGTTATCATTGGTCGAATTTACAACTCTCGAAACAACCTTCAACTAATCGAAAACAAAAAACCCTTTACCCCATCATAATTATGTCTTATCTCATGTTTATTTGTTAATCTTGATCTATTTCATACAAAATAGCATGATTTGGTGTCAATTTTGGAATATATTTCTTTGTTGGATCCATTCCCTCGCACGGATACTATCCCTGTTTATTGGAAATTGCGGCTGTCAATTGGGGGGAGGGAAAGTGTGGCGTCAAAGCACGTCATCGGCTAACAATTTTCGCGTATATAGTTAATAGGTAAAACCAGCTATTTTCCTAGATGAGCTGTTGATCTTTAAGATTTCCTTACATAATCAATTATGTCAGCTTGTAATTCTAGGCAGAAAATTAATTAATAAATACCTCCGGAATTAATTTTTAAAAATAATTAAAACTTAAATAAATTTTAAGATCGATATCTCAATTATTTTTTTTTAATATTATAAAATAAATATAATCAATATTATTAATATTACTAATTTATATACGTTATTTATTAATTTCCATGTGTATATCTAATTAGAGTCAAGAACAAGTCACGACAATTAATAAATATATACAACTCGACGTAACACGTTCCATATAAATATATAAATATATATAATATATAATTAAGTTCTCATTCGAAAAGCAACCAATTTTTATATATTATCCACACATTTAATCACTCACGTCATGTATTTTAGGAATCAAAATAATCTATATCTATATTATTACTAATAAAATCGACATTTTGTCTCTAACAGAGTAGCTATAGCTGTTATGTACACATATAGGAAGCCAATAATAACTCAAATAGAATTGAATATTAAATGACAAGAACAAGGAGCAAATTATAGCAATTTTTAAAATCACCATCATAGTAAGTTACCATCATTATTGTCCCCCTTTTCCTTTTCCTTTTCTTCATCATCGGTTACGATATCTTTTGATAACTCACCAGATGCCTCTTCCACCTTGATTGGTTCTGAGTTTTCATGAATTGGATTAGATTCGATATCTTCCTTATTCTCAACCACAGATTCTTCGAGTACAAATGGTTCTGCCTTAGATTCCTCAGAAATTTCGGTTTCAGTTTCAGTTGCAACATTGGTAGATTTTGTTTCATTAGATTCAGGGACTTCCACATCATGCTCAACGGTATTCTTTTTCTCAAAGCCTTTCTTCTTCTGAATAAATTCTTGTAAGACGCCCTCGACTTCTTTCTCTTCCAAGAATTGGTTAAAAATATCCAGAATCGTCAAGAACACTTCTTCATCATTCACACCATTTTGTAAGTAATGGAGGTAGATCTTTGAGATCAGTCTCAATATCACGATTCTCTCAACACTAGACTCCTTCAACAATGGGAACAAACCAATCTCAAAAACACCACGCAGTGGGAATTTAGTCGTATCGATGTCAAAAATTGTACTTTCCAACACACTTAGAGCATACGAGCGGATCTGGAAACATGGATTTAGACATTGATGAGCCAAAGCTTGAATCAGAGCAAAGATCTCATCCTCTGTCACAGAGGCTGTGCCATTATGTTCTGATCTCAATGATAATAAAGAGCTTGTGAACTTGATGGATTTCAAAGAAACTTGAACAATTTCTTCGAATGGGTTTTCCTTCTCAATATCTTTATGGCCAGATTTCACTAGAGAATCATACTCTTGTTCCCATTGTCCACCAATAGCACCGACAGCAGAAACCTCATCCAACAAACCTAATAGCCACATGAAATTGATCTTATTGATATGAGTCAATGGAGATGGTTTGATTTCCTCTGATTTGAAAAGTGTTTCGATCATACGTAGAACAGAATTGGTGTATTCTGAGAAGGAAGAAATCGTACGAAGTACTTTCCAGAAGTTTTCACGGTTCAATAAAGCTTCTTGGATATCAGTGGATGATTGAAGAATCTTGGAAATTGGTGAAAGAATTTGATTGGAGTGGGTTTCAAAGATTGCATTGTCATAAGTTGATAATTCGTCAAAAGTGGAGTTTGCAAGCTCCACTGAGTTTTCAATGGAACATGTAGTGTTTAATAGAATCAATCTGTAAGTGAAAAGTCTCAACACCAATTCCTTATTGATTTTCAAGGTCTTTCTATTAGTCAATAGATCATTCACCAGGCTCAAAACAGCAGGAGCTGATTCTTCATGATCACCGATTGTGAAGATCATATCAATGACTAGTTCCAAAATGAAGAAGACCTGAGCATCAAAGAATCTAAAATTAGCTTCTGTCTTTTCAGTTGGCACCAAATTCAAGGCAGCATCAATTAAAGATCTATTATCACATTCAGTCAACTGATCGATATCATCAAAGAGCGAACAGATATTAGCGCTTTTGATACAGTCCAAGGCAGCAAGGATAAACTCAACATCTTCATCTGATGGTTCGTCTTCACCCTTCAAATACGAGGCAAATGTAGAGAAGATACCCTTTGTTGCAGCAGATCTATTAAGCACAACTTCCGGCTTGACGTTTGGCAATTCTGTTAGATGGGCCCTTTCTTGGAATTCCTTCAAGATATCCCCTTCGATTAACCCGTTTCTGATCAAAGATAACAACACCTTGATGATACCCTCCCAAGAAGTTGTCAAGATCTTGATATTTCTTTGAATGATTCTGAAGAGAACAACGGTAGACAATTGGGCTTTGAAGTCCTTACCAAAAGTGACACCGACATCAGTAACGTTGATGGTCTCACCCCCTTCGACTATAATCTTGGTGAACTTGATCGGATAACCAGAACTTGAGGCAGTAGAAGCGGCCATAACCGAGGCCTTCTCACCAGTCAAAGTCGTGTTCACACATAATCTGTCAACGATATCATCACTGAGATCGTTCAAATGGAAGAAGGAAGAAATCTGAGACAACTTGTCAACAGTGGAGATCATCCGAGTGATCACCTGATCATCGGACGCAATCTCAAAGATCTTGAACACAGTGTCTGCAATAACACCGTACGAATTGGCGTAAATATACTTCTTGAATCTCAAAATATCCGCTTGTGAGAAATCAACAACACTATGTTCTTCAACAGGGATAGAAACAGTAGCGCTGATCAAGTTGTTCCAAGAGTCGTCAAACCACTGCGACGAGCCATGATGTTCTTCAGGCATGACGATTTCTTTGTCTTGGATAGACTGGAAGATCTTCTCCAAGTACCAGGATGGGAAGTCTTTCCCGAAATAGACGCCACGCAGGTTTCTCTTGTAATCGTCGATGGTCATGTGGGCTTTGATGTTTGGGTTATGCAAGTCTGTGTTCAACATGATAATGGAGTATGAGAGGATGAAGACAGCATCGGCATCTGGTCTGACTGGTTCTAATTCACCTTCCGTCAATGGTTTGTTCTTATCTTCATCTGAAGGAACATCTTGAGAGGACACGTAATGATCAGCGAATCTTTCAACGATTCTTTCAATCTGTTGAGATTCACCTGGAAGTCTGAATGTTTTCAATAGGATTCTTAAAGCCTCATCCACTCGAAGTCCTTTGAAATCAAACAGTTTGAGAAATTCCTTCAAAAGATTCTCATTCACAGGCTTGGCGATGAATTCACCTAGGATCTTTTTGTTCAATCTTCCTGAGGATTTGAAGAAGAATTGGGACACTTCTGAATCACTAATGTCTGCAATGAATCCCTTTGAAGCGAGTGCAGCAAGACCATCTTTAGGTTTCAAGTTGAAGATATTTGTAGCGATGATAAACTCTTTCTTTTTCTCTTTGTCATCTAACAACTTGTGTGTTTCATTGTTATCAAAATCAGCAACTTCTTTAATCTGATCAGATAAATCGTTGATGAATGAAAGAAGACCTTCAAGACAAATAGGTGGCACCGAATCACTGGAGAACAAAGCGCTTTCTGGAAGTGCCAATTGGGCCAAGAACTCAATAAACTTCACGGAAAGATCCATTCTGTTGAAGTTACAATCGTAGTTGACGAAAAAGTTGACAAACAAATCAGGAGATCTGGTCCAAAGAATGGATAGTTCTTCAATGATCAACTCCTTGGCACCTTGTGTCTTTAGGACAGAGTTATCGACTGGTGTAGATTTACCAGACTTGCTATTGTTGTTGTTCTTATCTTTGTTCTGTTCAGGCAGAATGGCGTTGAAAATAGTTACCAAAGTAAGTTCAACTTGTGGTTGCAATCGGGAACCAACAGTCAAGGTCAAAGAAGTGAACAATTGCATGGAGGCTTGTAACACAGGGAGAGAGTTTTGACTTTGAATGATTTGCAAAGTGTGCTTGAAAACAGGATCAGAGACAAGTGTTAATAACGATGGGAAAGAGTTGAATCTATCAGCGGTTAGTTCGATGGCTGTGGTGATCAAAGATAAAGCAAAGACCTTGGTTGATTCAGTGTGTCTGTATTGGTTTTCTGGGGAAATCATGGAGATCAAAATACCCAGGAATTGCTTGATGGCAAACAAACCAAACGGTCTGTCAACGTTATTAACATCCAAAGACTTCTTCTCTGAAGACTCCAATTCCTCATTGGTCCCTAAAGCATGCTCTTCCAATCCGTCACGAGAGTAATCGTGTGTATCATCCACAATATGTTGGTGTTCCTCTTCGGGCTCAATAGCATCCAATCTTTCAAAGATCTTAACGGTGATTCGATAGATGGACAATTCAGCAGCCTTTCTCAACACTTCGCTTCTTCTCTTGTTACAAGCCAAGGACATGGAAGTTTGTGCAACCTCATGAATCACTTCATCAGAAAGAGTAGCGCCTAGTTCAGAATCAATGACGACTTCAAGTAACTTCAAAACCTTCAACAGCACCGCATCATCAGAGCTCTGTTCAGAAGCTTCAAAGCGACATTGGGTCAAAGAGTTGATAATATGAGTCAAAGTGAAGTTCAAATTCTTGGACTGAGATGAAAGAATACCATAAGTGATAAACTTAGTCAAAGAGTCCAACGCCAAAGATGTGATAGCACTAGTAGTGGAGCTGGACTTGATAACCAAAAGGAAAGGCTGTAACAGAGTCAAAGAGTCAACGTCATCAAGATTTGAAGAATTGTTCAACATTAATCTCAATTGAATAAACCCAGAAAGTAAAGGATCACTGATCCCGTTAGTAGCAGTGGACGAATTACTGATGTGTCCATTAGAGGAGAACTGTTTCAGATCATGATCTTCAAAAAGCTCAGAAGCACCTCCACTTAAGATGGCAGCAACACCAGATTGAGAATACTTGGAGCTTTTCCTCATCGACGAGGAAAGAAGGATACATTCCTTAACCACAACAGTCACTGGATCAATAGCAATACGCTTCTTGGGTATGGTTTGTTGTGAAGTTGTCTCACTCATCACAAGGTTGGTTTTTTTTTGTTTTGAGGGGGATGGAGTGTCTTGCTTGGTTTGACTGACGACCTGTTGATAATGACGTGGGTCCTTCTGTTATCTATTGTAGTCCAATAAAATCTATGCAGTGATCAGCGATTGGTTGAGTCTTCTATCAAGCTATTCTTAAAACAGGATAACAAAAAATCACCACTTTCTTCGAGTGATGATAGATTCTAAAGTACCTTGATCTATAAAATATCGTTGTACAATCGCCAGCAATTTGAAGTTCTTTCAACCCAAATATCGATTTGTTGTTGTTGTTGTTGTTTTGTTGATCCGCCGACGCCACTGCTAATTCTGTCAAAAATATCCGTGCATTGTGCAGTATGATGTATCCAGAGAAAAAAAAATTCTAATAGATCAAGGTCACGTGTTATGCTCAGTCTTAAAAATAATTTATTAAAGAATGTAATGGGATTAAGCGATTTGTACTTGATTAGATAAATGTCTACAGAGTTTTATAACCATAAATTAAATATTAACAATTAAATAATAATAATAAATCCAAAACGTTCCGATTAATTTCTAGCATATACTCCGTAAACAAGACCCTCTCGTGATTATTTTCTGTTCTTTGGGATAAACTTACCTTTCTTTAAGTTTCTACCAGTAGCGTTCCCAGATTTCACAATCTTTTGAAGTTTATCAGATTTAAATTCATTCCTTGTTGGTTTCTTTTCAGAAGACTTGTTTATTATCTGTTCTTGTGCTTCATTGTTGTTGTTATTGTCTTTCTTCTTCTTGCCATCATCATCTTCTTCGGCAAACTTTGTATGTGTGCTGATAGCAGGTTGAGCCATGCCTTCCTTAACAGTGTTTAAGTTATTCTGTTGGCTGTTCCCTAAAGCAGCGTTGATGAACCTCTTAGCTTGTTCGGTATCGATACGTTTCTTTTCTTCCTCGTCAACACCACTAGACGCATCTTTGTATCTCTTCATATAGCTCTTAACTCTGTTCAAATCTTCCATGATTGGATGCTTGGCGGTATCAACACCAATGGACTTCAAATAGGCAAAGGAAAGTGTCACAAGAGTATAAGCATAGTTTGTGGAGATTTTGACACGTTTCAATGGATCTGATTCGGAATTGATACGATCTTCAAAGGATTCAGATGTAAGTGTGGCAATTTGAGGTTCTAAACTGGTGACAGCCTGGTTCAAAGATTGGATGTATTGTTTTATGAGATCTAAGTTTTCCATTGTGTGATATTCTAGCGGATATGTGTAAACTGTTTTTATAGGTTCTGATTGTCGTGAACAGTATAGTTTATTGATTATATACATATTTCTGTTACAATGCCTATTTAACTAGAAATATTTTTTTAAGATGGGAGTTGAATTTGAGATCCGCGAAAGTTGCGAGGAACTGTTCCAAAATAGGAAATTTAGAAACGCAAATACTCACCAATTTACGAAAATTTGGCTAGCGTACCTTGGTCTAGAACTGATATTGATCAGAATCTGGATGGATAAAACAATTAATTGATACACCTAAAGTCACAAAGTGTGTAAAAATTTCAAATCGAATTGGTGATCATATAAGTTATGTTGGTTTAAGCCATATTGACGTCTTTTTTTAAATTAAATCTCGAACTGGATCTAATGATTAAACCTGAGTTCTCGGTAAGACATAATCTGGACAACAATTATCTCCAAAGAATCTAACTAAAACTAATTTTTTTTGGTATAAATGGTTCAGATGAGGAGAAAAACGTACCGAACAATTTTAAAAGTCAGTGATTAGTGGTTCTAATGAAGAATTTATCAATTCAAATTCAGAAATTCTGAAGCCATACAGGACCAATAACAGCTGGTTTCGTGGTCTAGTTGGTCATGGCATCTGCTTAACAAGTAATTTGAGGGATGTGTAAGAATGTGTTGATTGGGGTCCTTGTTGGTAGTTGTTGTTGGTGGTGTTTGTTTTTGTGGGCCCACGGGTTAGGACAAGGATTTGTGGGGGTTTTGGCCCCCGGGGGTTGACAAGGTTTTGTGTTGGCTCAGGGTGAAAAAAAGCAAGCGTATAAGGACAGTGTTGTGGTCTATTGTAGTTGTAATTATTCCTGTAGTTGTGTTCTTGTTCTTGTTCTTGTTCTTGAGTATTAGTATTAGTATTAGTATTAGTATTAGTATTAGTATTAGTATTAGTATTAGTATTAGTATTAGTATTAGTATTAGTAGTAGTAGTAGTAGTAGTAGTAGTAGTAGTAGTAGTAGTAGTAGTAGTAGTAGTAGTAGATATGGCGATGTAAAGTAAGAGAAAATGAAATTGATGTAGGTCCAAAAAAATCATCGACAACTACAGGACTCGAACCTGTGCGGGAATTCCCAAAAGATTTCTAATCTTTCGCCTTAACCACTCGGCCAAGTTGCCTTTTTGAGGATACAGTTTTATAATGTTGAAGGCGATGATGACCGTCTAGTATTTCGAAGGATTATTGCTGAGACCTCCACGCGGTAACAGGCTCTGAAATTTTGAGAATATGTTGAATTGTTCAGGAATATTAAGCTGTGTATGTAGTTAGGATAGGGATGAATTAAAATTAATGATAATGAATGAATTGTGTTGAGTTGTGTTGTGTTGGGTTGGGTTTTAACTTGAGATGGATTGTGACAAAAATGAGTCACGTTTAGTATGGACCTTATGATGCTTTAGTGAGTAAAATGGTGTTGTATTTTGACAGAGTTTAATGCATGTATTGTGTTGTTTGGACAGGAAATGAAACTATTAC